>JAPTMW010000015.1:19195324-19206975 GCA_029822955.1 Ostorhinchus angustatus | reverse complement strand
TTAAATGCTTTTGGCTCTTCTTCCTTCTATCTTCTGCTTTACTTTTTCTTACAGCCCATATGTTGCCCATGCTCTGTGGCCTTCTCTTTTGGTGTGTATTTCACACATTTACTTCAAGCGGCAGTGGCATTTCTGAGGTCAGGATTTATGATCCTTCTAGCTAGCCGAGTGGGAAATCTGGTCGCAGCATCAGCCAGGATGCACCACATTTTACACCAACTCTGCCAAACCTAGCATTGTGCAGACAGTACATCTGCCACATTCAGTGTCTTTTCTCCTTTCCATGGTAATCGTCTAAGAGTTATAGACGAAAGAGGAGAAATTCTTTGTATATCCAGAACATCTGTTAAACCAGATAAAAAAAATGAGCTGGATTGTCACTGGAAAGAGAGTAAATTATAATTACTATGATAAAAAAACAATTCTTTTGTTCTGACTTTCTTTCTATGTTGGTAGGTTTATGACCATGATAGAAAACATTTGATAACAAACCCTTTTTTTTCCCTTTCAACAGCTGGTGGGGCGCATCATAGGGGCAATGCTATTCCTAAACCTGTCGTTGGGCCCAAAGAGGAACCTGGTAAAAACAGACCGAGATAATCAGCTGTCAGTGTTCCTCGTGCACTAACCCAACAGGCACTGTTATGTCCTGTCCCACAAAGTCCCACTGATCTGTGCTTTTTTGTCACAATCCTCTCACGCTCTATGATTCTCGACTTGTTTGTCATTGTCATGTTTTGTGTCTGGTCATGGTCTGTGTCGTCCCTTATGTACAGCTCCAGTAGCTTGTACTTGACTGAGACTGAAGCCATCTTGAATTTTCTGTGCCACCAGACTTTTGGTCCATTCCTGTCACATCCATACTGTATTATTTATTCTACGGCACATATGGACCTTTAATGAGGAACCGGTTTGAATTAGTTTGAGAATAGCTTGAGCCTGCCTGTTGTGAAAGGTGAATGTGATTTGCCCCCTTTTATTATTATTTTTTTTGGTCAATCACATTTTTCCAGTCTGCCAGGCAAGCTCTGTTAATTAGAGTAATCAAATCCATCTCAAGTAGTAACACAAGCCATGTCTGGACCACATGTATTAACGGTGACGCTCCGCTCTCTCCTTGTTTGGAGTTGTGAAGAGAGGTTGTGCTTCAGTCCCATGTCACAGCTGGTGTGTGTTATTTCTGGAAACTTGGACAGTTTCAGAGGTCTTCAAGGAGTCGCAAGGCTCTCTGGAAGCAACTCTACAGAAAGAATCACCCTGCCAACCCACACACATTCAAAAACAAAGCTCTTAATGACTGTTTGTACCTTCTGCAAAAAGATGTAACCTACACCTTGCCTCTTTTGCTGCCTCCCTGAAGGAGGTGAATGACACACAAATGAGTTAGCACACAGCAAACAGCCCGAGTAAACAACAGCTGGAGCATCGCTGTGCACTTTGTGTAGAATTAAAGTAGGATATTTTCATGTAACTCACTCTCATGTTGGCATTTCAACTTGGGTTTGTTCTCGTCCGTAAAAAATGGAGTGTATGTTGCCAAAGCAACAATACCAGAGATGTGAGACACCGGTATGTGTTTCAGTGGGAATACTAATATGGGCTGAAAATGAATCTCTTTTTTCACTACATCTATTTAAATGTCTTCACTTTGAGTTTATGTGACAGAAAACAGCACTTGCACCGCTGCTGTATTAGTGAACAGATTTGGGTCCGGCACTATTGGTAGATTCAGCTTGCTTTTTGTGAGGTGTACAGTGTGACAAACAAACAAACAAACATATCCTCACTAGAAACCGTCCAAAACATGTATGCATTTTAGACATATGCTATAACCTCTCGTCTTCACATTACATCACAGCTGATCTGCTTTTTGATTCCCTGACAGGTTAGACATGACATCACTGTTTTGAGATTTGGAGATTGAGTCACTTTTTCTTGCCTCAGACTGTCATTTCAATTACTACATTGCCATCCTGTGTGTCTTAATGTATGAGCATATGCTGATCATTAGCCATGTGAGAGTCATAAGTACTCCTAGAATGCATGCTTCTCTTCTTTGTACAGATGTTGGCAGATGTTGTTTCAGTTTGTCTTGCTTGATTCAACATGTTTCTCTTGGGTTTACATGCCAGAAATCAGTAATTTATGCAGACCAGGGGGAGGTCAGCTCCATCCAGCAACATTGAAGGAGGAAACAATTCCAAGACAAATGTTTTTGAGGTGTTTTAGCCTTGACATGGCTAGCTTATACAATTACAAATTCGTGTCGAGAGAAAGACCATTAATGAAAGTCTGAGATAAGAGAATGATAAATGGCAAATGAACTGAATCACTAAGCAGCTGTGATTTGAAACATGTACAGGAAATGTCATGTGTTAAACCTCCCAGAGCATCTCCAACTCCTCTAAGATATCACAACAAAGATTTAGTACAGTGGGGACATTAAATCATGGAAAGACCCCCGCATTTAGAAATCTGTATTTGACAGATTGTTGCTAAGATGTTTTTGTTACAAAGCCTTGCACTTTTTGTGATTAAATGAATTTAAGTTATGCAGCCAATNNNCAGCCAATGTGTAATCTGTATTCATCAGAGCAGATTAGATGGAACATAATCTACTCTTTATTGTGTAGTTGAACTTTATTACACTGTATCTGTGATGCAAGAATTTCTTTATTTTGTGCGATTTGAGTGTTTCAAAAAGTTACAAAACCTGCTGCTGTTCGGTTTGGGATTCAGTGAGTGAACAGTCAAGGTTATTAAGTCTTGACGTGGTTTACATTAGTCACAGACTGATGTAGAACTTTGTGGCCGCACTTTACAAATGACTTATCAGCATTTCACATGCAATCTGCTTGGCTTGTGTGTGCTTTTTTGTTGTTTGTATTATGTCTTCTTATTTTCCAGGACACATTTTTATTACAGTCTTCTACACTCCCTGTTTTCCAATCTATCATTTAAGATTAATCATGTTATTTAAATGAACTACACTGTTTTGTATCCATTCTTCAGTGCTGTCCACCTGTTGCTTCTTTTCAGTTTTGATTTTTCATTTTAAGTGTTTCCTGCTCTGTTTCCCATGATTCCTTGCAGCTCTGCCTCCCTCTTCTCCTGTCAACAAGAGACCCAACTTGGTCAGGAAACACAGTGACCATGGTGAGGGCAACAGCGGTGTTCATTGCTGCACATTATCCTTTATACTGTACATGTCTCACACTAACACTAAAATCAAAGCTTCTTCAAGCCAGTGTTTCTGAAAGTTGATGTTTTTTTTCCTTTTCATGCATTCTTTGCTAACAATATTATGGAAATTAGTGACAAAACAAGACAAGCATTTGTGCAGAAAGTGAAAGTGAAGCCAAATCAAATTAGTAATTTAGACTTTTTCTTCTGGTGTTCAGAGCATGTTGCATTTTACAAGTTTTCTTCTAGTATACCTTGCTAAACAGATTTTGTTATCGTGAATGCACAGTTGCTTGTTTATCAGTCTCATATGAATCATATTTATTCAGCTTTAGTTTATCCACAAGGTCAAGCCTACCCTAGCTGCATCAACGCTCAGTAGAAACAACATGAACAGCTGAGACTATGTGATGTTTGTAGCTTGAGACAGTGTTTGTCAGACATAGCCTCAACATCACAGATTGTCAGAGATTAATTTTTGGTATAAGCTTATCTCTCACTATGTAATTTATCTCCTTTTTTTCTGACTCCGCATCAGGATTATGATTTGCACAAAGTATGTTCATGGAGCTAGAGCATTTGGGCATCCTTGGTTTCATCTAGTATATTCTGGCAGACCTTTTCCCTCTTTAAAAGAGCACAAGCGCTATTACACAAGCAATCTCTGATCTTTCTGCAGCCAGGAAAAGGCCACAGAGTTGATCAGTGAGGATGGCCAGAGCAGATGGATCACAACTGTGTATGACTGTGAGTCAGATGATGACGGTGAACTGATCTCTCCTACTCCTCCTCCTCCTCCTCTCTGTCCTCAGATAAACCCATGGACCTGAAACAAGGAGACAAGGAGTCCATCTTGAAGCCATTCTCTCTGGTCACAGCCAAACCTAAGCAAGAGCGCAGACAGCCGACCACCACCACTGCCCCACTAGTAAACAGTATGAGTAACACCAATTTTTATTATTTGTTAGGAAAATGTTACAGCTTCTAAGTGTTTTCATACCGGGATGCAAAATTGAGAACATGATGCAGAGACAAGTTTTTGAATCCGAGTCAAATCACGCATATGATAATAATCAGAAGTGATCCTGCTTACAGGTGTGTAAAACAAAACGAGGATTAAAAAAAAAAAAGTTAAGAAGACAGAGCACAAGTTCAGGCCAGTTTGAGCCGGGTGCTGGTCTGGCTAGTCTCTGACCAAAGCCACAGCTGGAAAAAGTTGCCAGAGTCTGCTGGCTCCTCACACTGACCCTGCCACCTCTCCTCTGTGTCCTTTTCAGCCAGCCGCTTTGACCTGGGGGAAAACTCCTCCGTATTCAGGCCTTTACCAACATCAGATGTAGACGTCATGGGCAAGAGGCGATTTGTTGGTAAGACCCTGATTTTTTTTTTTTTTTTTTAAATATCCGCTGAAGGTGTAACTGCTTTATCAGTAACATAATCCACAGCAGCTGGTTTTACAATGTATTAATAAAGAGCTCCACTGGTTTGTACAGCTCCCCATGTGATCTACAAGACGGATAAAAAGCCAGATGAGCCGTGCTCTATCACCTCCTCCCTCGCTTATTTCCCCGATGAGGAGAACAATGACCTGAATGTGACCGGACCTCCTCGTATACCGCCCTCCAACGTCACTGTGGTCACAGTGGAGGGCTGCCCGTCTTTTGTCATTCTGGACTGGCAGAAATCTGACAATGAAACCAGAGGTACGGCATATACATTCAGCATAGAGTCTGGGTTTTTAATGCAAATGTATAGATTCTCTCACAAATAGAGCATGATGATGTGTAATAGAAAGCTGTGCTCTATCCTTCAGCTACTGACCTATATATGACTCTTATTATTCTGTATAGTCCGTCTAATGGGGCCATATGACTGTTTTACATAAGGGGTGAAATTAACTCTTTATGTGATTATTTAGTACAGGATAAATGACATTTGGTCCGTATGCACTAGTTATTACAGGGTCAAAACACAGTATTTGAAATCTCTCTGACGGGACATTTTAGAGGCAATTTGACAGATTAGTGTTGGTAAATGACCCACATTTTTGCTTTAGTTGGACCATAAGGGATTATCCAAAACAAGGAGCTACTTTATATTGAAATAAATGTCGGTATGGCAGTCAATTAAAGTTCACCCTCTGATGGGACATGACTGTGTTTTGACTCTACAACTCTTTTTTTTTTTTTTTTTTTTTAAAAGATGTGGTTATTTGAAAGTGTGTGTTTCTAAAAGCACAGTTGGAATCTTTCTGCCTGATCTTTCTCTATAGAGTATGAAGTTGTATCTACCACTAAAGGACCAAATGGGAAGGAAGTGTCAGTACTAACAACCAATCAGACACATACAGCTGTGGAAAATCTCAAACCAGAGAGCAGGTATGCAGCTTATATTTATGGAATAATAGACTGTAGCCAGACATTTATTAGCGTGTGTTGCTAGTCGTTGATATGTTGACCCTGGAGGAGGACACCCCTCTTCTTTTCCATCTACTGACAAACATATCCATAAACGCCTCCTAAAGAACTTTGTTGCTGGACGTCTTAACTACAACTGTGACTTTTCACCTTTTTTAGCACCATTTTATCCATTTCATGTCTTTCTCTCCGTACTGCAGTGTCTATTTTGAAGTAATAAGTACATAAACTCTATGCAGCGGATGGAATTTATTCAGATAGGGTTTTGCATTTTGCACATTTTGCCAACAAGGGTGATAGCATCTATGATCCAGTTTCATATCACTTGCTTTACAATGACAAAATAAACCAAAACATGTCCATAATAATTATTTTTGGAACACATACTGTATCATAGGTTTACTATTGCACCTCTAGAGGAACTAACTGCTTGAAAACCCTTAAACTGAACTTAAAATACCTCAGGGATCTATTATTTATCTTCATACCAATAATCTTTAGCAATCATTTAAAACACTTCTACCACAATCTGTCAGAAATCACCATTTTCAGATAACATAGTACAGCCTCTCTACTCCAAACCACAGTAAAAACCATTAAAAACCCTTAAACACTCTGGGGAGCCCTATTACTGCCATAGCAATTACCTTTAACACTTCAGAAACATATAAAAAAAAAACGTTTGAAATGTCAATGTTCGGACTACGTTGTGGAGTCCTCTTGCTCTAGAACCAGATGCTATTGATGACCACATAAAAAATACCCTTAGAAACAACCTGAAAAAACAGTTAATGCCTCAGCAATTATCTACACACACAAAAAAACTGTGTAATATAAGCACATACTGTATTATCAGCACCAGAGGCCACTGACTACCTGTAAAGATAGTACAGAAACATAATATTACCCCATTTGAAAACACAGTATATAGTCTTACCATGTTTATAGTCAGGGGTTGTTGGTAACCATGTACTGCCACATGTCTAAAACAATTAAAACTTCCCAAAATTACTTTTTTCTGAGTACATGATATAGTCCTTCACAAAGACATAGCACTTTTCAATATTTTGAGCAGTGATCCAAAACCCTTAAGATGAAAGATATATGAAAAATAACCAAAAAGACTGTTTTTTGGAGCTTTATTCAGGAGATGATATTTTTTTGTAACAAGGGGAATGTCCACATGGGATTACCCTGCTCCCACATCACAGATCAACACACACGCACACCCATGAACAATTCCCAAATCATATTGTTGCTGGGTGCCTTGAAGCTATGACAAATCACATATTGTGTGTGTGACAGTACAGGGTGTTTTAAAGTAAATAATATTTTACTGGCTTTCAAACTAGTTGTCAGATGTCAAAGAATCTTTTTCGTCTCTGGACATTTACTTAAAAACAGTGTATTTGTGTCAAACTCTAAACATTCATCAAACACTGAGGAAATCTGGGTGGAGTGGGTCACTGAGTTTTTAATTGGATCTTAGCATCTGGAGTCTCTAGACTCACCAGAGCCCTCCTCTGGGTTGGGTTTGCTAGGCTACGATTGCCAGGACATCTGAATGCAACACGTGGAATAACCATCAGCTGTGTGTGTGAGAGAGTGTGACCCATACAGTGCTGCGCTGTCAAGGGCATGAAAATATCTCAGAGTGGAGTAATTCAGACTGGACAACTCCTCACAGTTTTAAATTGTCCTTTTATTTCTTTCTTGTGTATATGACTCAGAGGTCTGGCTCTTAATATATATATATTTATATTTTTTGTCATTCCAGTTATGAATTCAAGGTAACACCAAAGAATGAGCTGGGAACGGGACCCTCCAGTGATCCTGTGTCATTTAGCACAGAATCAGGCAAGTTTTTACCAGTTTAACAAATCCCTAATCAACCCTGGCAACTTTATTTTTACATGAAAGACTAATTAGCAGCGTGTTAATGCCACTGTATTTGATGCCAATTATCAGGCTGTGATTAGCTTTGTTTAGACTCTTAGAAGGTGTGCAGTTAAGTGGTTATTAGTTTAATGATTTCAACATGGCACTGGGTCTGACTGATTAAGTGTCCTGTCAGCTCTCAGCTCACCAGGCGTCCTGTGAGGCTCATTTTTAACGGACATCACCCATGCACTGATTAGGCTCTCCAAAAAAAAACAAAAAAAAAACCAACTAATTGCACCAGTTGTTGTGCAGCTGAAGAATTGCCTTAAGTGGGTCAAATGTTAGTGTTTTTAAACTCTAAATGACAACACAGAGAGGGAAATGCTTTTCTTAACTGGCCTCTTGCCCTTGTGCAATCAAAGCACAGCCTTCTGGGGCTAAACAATCTGAATTCTGTGCCAAATTGGCTCTGCTACAAATTGGGGTTGTTCTACAAGAAGATATGTCCGAGTCATGACTCTGGATTAATGCTTATGTTCTGGTTATATTATTCATTCCACTTTCTTTCGTGTTCATAGCGGATCCTCGTGTCAGTGAATATGTTGCAGGTGAATATCATCCTTTTCGCTATTTTTAATGTTAATTTTTTGGGGGGATTTTGCTCCTGTATTTTATATCCAATGTATTGAATCTTTGCTTTTAACGATTTTCTCACAGGCAAAGATGCCATCTGGACTCAGTTCCCTTTTAAAGCTGATGCTTACTCTGAATGCAATGGAAAACAGTTTGTAAAGAGAACTTGGTATCGAAAGTTTGTGGGCATCCAGCTCTGCAACTCCTTGAGATACAAGATCTACCTAAGTGACACACTCAATGGTAAATATAAAGGCATACGTGGGATTTAGTGTTATATACGAGCACCTTTTATGGTTTAACTGTCTTTATCTTGTTTGTAGGGAAGTTCTACAATATTGGAGATCAGACGGGGCATGGTGAGGACCATTGTCAGTTTGTTGACTCCTTCCTGGACGGACGGACCGGCACACAGATGTTTGCTGACCAACTACAAAGTCGGCCAGGTAAGTTTATCACCTATAACAGGGGTGTCAAACATGTGGCCCATGGGCAAAGGGTCCAATCCAACCAGCGGGATGAATTTACAAAGTGCAAAAAATACACTGAATTACCACTCAAGCATGTTAAAATCATTTTAGTTCAGGTTCCATATACAGACCAATGTGTTCTAAAGTAAAATAATAGCATAACAACATAAATAATGACTGCAAATCTTTTTCTTGGTATAATGTGACAAAAATAACATTACACTATGAAAATATTTACATTTCCAAACTATCCTTTAACAGTAAAATGTGAATAACCTGGACAAACATGAACTGCTTCAAATGTCTAAAGAAAGATGTGCAAAAATAGTGCAATTTTAATAATATTCCGTCTGTTACTAAATGTTTTTGTGTTTTTGTAGAGCTGATCTGCAATGCATGTGTATAAATGATAAGTTGAGCATAATATTGTTATAATAACACGTGTTTTTCTTCAGAAATTAAATTTTTTCAGGTTTTTCATATTTTTTGTGAAAGCATAGTTTATAAATGTAAATATGATCATAATTTATTAGTTATTAAGTTATAAGGTTTTTTTTTTGCACTAAAACAAAGACAAAAATTTTGAGTTGTCATTATTTAGAGGCTATTAATGCCATTAACTTACTGCTTCACATGAGATCAAATTGGCCCATGAACTAAAATGACCAACCACTGGTGTTCTTTTTCTACCAGGCTAATTTTGTCCTCTGTGTCTTGATGCTAGGATACTTCAGAGCGCTGCGACAGGAACCTGTTCACTTTGGAGAAATTGGAGGGAAGTCGCATATTACTTATGTAGGCTGGTATGAGTGTGGAACACCCATCCCGGGAAAGTGGTAAAACTGTGACCCCGCAGAGCCGCCTAAGACGAAAGAAGACCTCCATGTTGGAAAGGAATAAAAGACGTCTAAAAAGGCCTGATGGGGGGTTGGCCTCTCTTTCATGTCCCTGTGGACACAGTAGTTCTGTCAGTTGGTTTACTCACCCAGGTATGAACCAGTACAGGACTTTTAGGTGTCACAAAACTGTTGAGGATATTTGCAACTTTGTTCTTCTATTTATCAAACATGTCACAATGAACAAATGAATGCAGGAGTTTGAACCAAAATGTTGAATATAATCAGACAAAACGTTGGGAAGCTGGCTCCCAAAGTGTAATAACTTGTATGATATTATTTATCAAAGGATTGGTACTGAATATTGTGTGAGCTCAAGCTTTGGAGATGAGAAAGTCCAAATGTTTCTCAGTGCTTGCATGGCAGTGAACACGCACGCTGTTAAGTCGTATACAGAAAGAACATGCATCATACTTTGAGTGTACATTTTGTATTATGTAAAATTCAATCATGCAAGTACACACAGACATGCAGAACTGGGATTATTAGAAGCTGTTTGCACAGTATTAAGCCTTTTTGCATATATGTATATGGTGTAAAGTACAGTATTGTGTACCATCAGCCTTAGATGGTATTTTTCAAGCTTGTTTTCCAGGACAGATAACAGTGTTACCCAAATGGAAGCACTATAATATAAAAAAAAATAAATGTTGTAGCCCTGAAGTTGCATGGGGTCCCTCTGAACTGAGAATTCTATTTTTAATGCCCATGAAGCCTTGTTGTGTATTATGGAACAGAATAAAATGTATATTGAAAAGATAAATACAAAATTAGCTCCAATAGGGAAATGACTTTTTTTTTTTTTTACTTTAAACAGTATGCAAAGTGTATATATAGCTTTCTGTCTTTTGAAACGAATCAGCCTGCTACATTTTTTGATATGTATTTTTTCCAGCAATAAATGATTTTTACTTAAGTGCTCTTTGCCTTTTATATTGAAAAATGTTATGTACTTAATGGTACAGTGATTTTGTTTAAAATGAAAGAAGGGATGAATCATAGAAGAATCAAGGATGTAATACAGAATTCAACTCCAAAGGTAATCATAAACCGACTTCATAAATCCCTAGAAGTGTTCCGACTGCAAACTGGCTACAGTGAATATATGCATGCACAAAAAGTGATTACAATTTGGTACCGACTACACAAAGGGCAACGCTAGAACACTTTTATAAATTATCTTTAATAAACCCTATGTGCTCAGTTCCTCTCACTTAGTAAGACAGCTTGACATGAAAGACCAACCACAAACTCCCATGCCACATGTCCCAGCCAACCACAACCCTCAGGCAGGAAAACAAAATACCAGCATTACCACAGTTTTTCCAAATCCGGGTATGGGAGAAAGGGAAGAGAGAAGCCAAACTTAACACAGACATGAACTCAGAAACCACAAACAGAGAGAGTGTGTTAAGAGAAAGACAGTAAGACAACATAGCCAAAAGCAACAATATCAGAACAAAAGTTAAAAGAAATAGTAGTCCAACTGGGTCTCGATTATTTATTAGGTTCCAGAAAAATGTTACAGTTTATACATAAACAACTAATCTCACTTCAAGGTGGAATTTGATTTGATATATTAGTAAAAACCAGTGATAAGATAAAGAGAACAATAGCAAGCCTTACTGGAGGTGATTTAACTAAACAAAGGAAGCCTTCTGCTTGACACTGGGAACTACACTTCCCATGAGCCATCACTTAGTGTTCCCAACATGGGGCAGATCGATTGACACATCATTAATACCGACATGGTGATAAAACTGATCAAAAGAAGAAAAAAGAAAACAACAACAAAAAGCTAAAGATGTAACATTTCATTTTGGCGTCTAATTAATGCATCTATGGACGTTTTATCCATCATGACCAGTGGAGATGTTATTCACTGCAGATGTGGATCTCGCTCCCAAAATGAAGTGTTACCATGGGGAAATTAAAAATATTTGTGCAACAGCCTGTTTTGGTCTCCCAGGTGTGTGCATACAGACTGGTTACATTTTTACTGTGACAGTTACAAGAGGGTAGAGAAGACAGTGGAAATTAATCATCAGAAAAACACAAGGAACATACACCAGGGCCAGAACAGAGTGGCATGTTGAGACAGCATTGTTCATGTGTTTCAGATGGAGACCAGATCTTTAACTCTTGAACTGATGCAGTGAGTGGCTGAAAGA
>JAPTMW010000015.1:19184391-19195224 GCA_029822955.1 Ostorhinchus angustatus | reverse complement strand
AGTGTCTTGTTGAGACAGCATACGAACTCTAATCATCAGACTGGAAGGGTTGCTTGTTTCTTATTTGGGCTTGATATTTGAATGAGTGGGGAGGGTGGGGGGGTGCAGAGCAGTAGACCTTGTATCCTGCACCCACTCCCAACAGTTGGAGCCACAGAGAGGGGGAGGACTTGGGGGGTGCGTGAGGATCAGAAACATCCCCTACCCTCCTTTACCGGTATCCAGGGCCAGGCTGAGTGTAGCCCTGGCCGTACGGGGGGCGGTTGCGGGCGTATGGGTTAGCAGCTCCGGGTGGAGGGGTGACGGTGTTGCCTGGAGGCGGGGTGTATCCGGGGCGAGACTGATACCCTGAGCCAGGCTGGGAGTTGGGCGGCAGGCTGTAGTTGGCAGGCTGCGAGGCCTGGGAGGTATAGTTTTGGGAAGGGAAGGCTCCTGGTGGATACTGCTGGGCTCCCTGAGGCGGATGGGGCTGCTGCTGGCCACCCTGGAACCCTGGGGCTGGGGTTGGACCAGGGACAGGAGCCTGGGAGGAGGGAGGTGCGTAGTTCTGAAACTGCTGCTGCTGAGGCTGTGGTGGGCCAGGTTGAGGAGCTCCAGGCTGAGGGCTGTATCCTGCTGAGAGAGGGAGGAGGGGAGTCTTAAATGCATGCCCAGTAGAAATGGATCCGCTTTGTTTCACAACTCAGCAGCTACCTCTTTTTTCTTTCTAAACTGACAGATTTTACTCTTACCAGGATACTGCATACCGTACTGCTGCTGCGGTGGGGCACCTGGCTGCTGAGGTGGGTACCCACCTGGTGCCTGGTACTGCTGGTACACCTGGCCTGAAAACACAGGGACACACATCATCAATATAGAAAAACATACAACAGAAGCCAGGAGACATTATCAGGAATATCAAATATCAGAGCTGATAATGTTGTTGATTAACAATTTGGGATTATCCATCACTATCCATTCCATCTGTGACTTCACAGAAACACCTGTACATCTGGGTAAAATAACACAAGTGCCTCAATGAAAACAGCTGCAACCACTTTGCAACAACTATTTAATGCTAAAAGTCTGGTGCCCACAAAAACCTCTCTATGGCACAATAACAGTCGGGAATTGCTCCAACGCTGAGAGAAAAGTGCAGGTGCCTGAACAAACACATGCACACTACAAAACTAGGACACTAGTTCTGTAGCACATACCTCCACCAAGGCCTTTACTCCACTCTTTTTCTTGTTTCTGCTAAATATTATACCACAATCAACTTCAAATCATGACCCACTTTTTGTCAAATGGTGCCACAGGTTAGGGGTTTTATTCAGCCGGTGGCACTGGTCAGTTTATTTTTTTTTTTATCAGTTACAAACTATCCTGGGTTTCTCCAATGTTACAGGAAGTTTAAAAAGCCAGCTTCAGCTCCGTTTAATGAATCAACTCCAGAGTTTAAGGGCTTCATCCTTGACCCACGACCCACCAAGTTTCATCTAAATCAGTGTGGGATAGTTTGTGCGTAATCCCACTGACAGTGACAGAAATAACTGGAGTGATCGTAAAACCTTTTGGGTAAAAATAATGACGGGGATAATGATTCTTACGATGTGGCTGAAAGATATCCAGAGAACAACAATTCAATTTTCCTACATCAAGATGAAGTATTTGTCCGTTGTATGTCATCGCCTCTACAACTCATTCAGTTCAGTTATCTCACCGACTACATTTACAAGGCCAACGTATTTTTCAAAGAGGATGAAGTATAGCCACTAAACTGTTTACATGGTTAATGAAAATGAATATTCCACTAACATTCCCGTTTCTATGCAGATGTGCTTACTCTGATTAACACAAAACTCCCCTCCCCACGCATGTCCCATAGTGTCATATTTGCACAAAGACAAAAACCTGCTAAGTGTTTACAAGTAGTTTTGTTTCTCCTTTCAAACATATACATGGGCTTTTCTTCTATCCCAGTCTTGCTGGATAGTTTATGGACAACAATCAGAGTTGATGGTGAACAGTTAAGAGGTTGTGACATGTATTCTGAATGCTTGGTAAAAGAATACTCCTAAAGCCTGAATCATATTGGCAGATGCCCCTGCCTGGCCTAATTCAGAACATACTGTTTACACCATCTGTATCCGATATATTGGAATAGTCATATTTATAAGAGGGGAATATTAGGGAGGTTGTCATTGTAGAAAATGACGTATCTTTAACAGAACATGTACAAGTAACACGAAGAGTAATCAGCGCCCTCTTACTTGAGAAAAAAAAAGTCATTGAGAGTCCTTTATGTTTCTAACAAACCAAGCCTTATTTTTCGGTCTGTATAAAATTTGTTCACCATCTTAAAGTTCAGCAAATGTGCAAAGACTTGGCAAAGGAGCAGTTACACTTAACAAGGCTCAAGTCTTACCCCCACAACTCCTGCCTGGCATATAAAGAGGTCTGACAACAAATGACAACCACAAACAGCTGAAGGATAATAAATGGAGGGCCACACCAAGGTCTACCAGTTTTTCAAGAGCTGGTAAAACTGGTGCTTATTTTCCACAGTGGGAGAGCCAACGTTGTGGAAAACCTTAAACGGGATGACAATATGAGCTCAGAGTATGGTCACATTACTTATGCTAGTTTTGCTCAGATCTGTCAACTAAATACCTGGCAACACAAAGCGTACCTATAGCAAGTTTTTATAGTCATTGTGGTGATGTGGCAACCATCTGTTATCTCACTGAAAGCACCTTTAACATGGTCTTTATTGTGCGAGAATGCATGTCTGTGAAATTGGCAGTTCTTTAGTTCTCCTCGGTCTGTAACCTATCATGAGTGTTATATAAGAGTGATGGAGGGATGGGTTTTCATTTCTCCCCAGTGTCAACAGGTCAGCCATCAGCCTTCTGACTCACAGTATAAAGAAGTGACTGGGGGCTTTCCTAAGGACAGAGCTGCACTGCTTGAGGAGAGAAGAAATCCCAAGTTAGAAAAATGATGTTCGATGGAACAAAGTCTTTGGCTGAGGTTCTGCTGACCTCGAAGCGTGCCTTGAGAAGACATCCTGACAAAGGCCTCCTATTTTTAAATAAACATTTTACACCAAACACACATCTGCCCATCTGATAAAGCGCTTCAGGCAACTGTCTGGAAAGCTGCAACATATGCTCATGTTTATAGGGCCTTTCGTCCTTACATAGAGGTAAATTACTGCCAAAGGCTTATCACTATCTTAAAGACAGAAGGTTGAAATCTTTACCATCTGCTTATGGATCTTATTAGAAGCAACAAGTAACCTTTGTTTGCAGTAAAAAGTTAGCTTAAGGCTATCTCTAAAAAAGACCACACATGTTCAGGTGCAAATGGCAATCTGTAGTTTTGTTTTAATAATATCTCATGCAACGTTTTGATTTGTTTGGAAGCTGTTGTACTGTAAACAAGCTCTGCAACCAAAGATGAGAAGAAAGAAAGGACACAGAGTGAGGAAGAGGTTGGACAGGACAACAGGCTGGGCATGATCTGACTTAACGTGTCTGTGTGCCAACCATCTGCAGTGTTGAAAGTAAGGAGCGGAGATCAGAAGGAAAACTAAATGGAAATAATGGATAAAGACAGGAAGAATTCTTCATTATCACGCTGGGCTTGGACATAGAGCCAGTGCTTTATCTAGCATTACAGGGAACATCCAGGGAATATTAATTCCACAAAAACTTGCCTATTTTCATTTCAGTGAATTTAACATGGTGGAAATTTGTATACCCATGAAGACCTCAAAGATTACCAAGATTTTCAGTGAGGTCATCCCTATATTGTCTGTTGTTTCTCCTAATCCTTGTGTTATGGAAGAAACGGTCTTCCTTCTAAACCAACCAAACTCACACTAGGCCCCGTGGATAAAACCTGTAACGCTGGCCAAGCCAAACCACAAACCACCAGTTAAATGGAAGTCGTCAAACAACATGTGCACTGATCTTTAATATTGCAGGTGGGGTAAGAAGTCTGCACAGTGACTGCTCTGAGCTCTGAGTAAGCTTTGGTTCTTGTGAAAAAGAGTGCATCTCCATTGCTCCAGTGGCCTTCACATGGTCTGAGCCAAACCACAAGCTGAAAACAATCAAGCCCTCTTATAGGAATGTGGTAAACAGTACGAGATGCTTCGCCTCTGTGGCTGCACCTGTCTGGACCTCTCTTTACAAGAAATGGAGACAAGCCAGAGATCTCCCTAATGATAAATTTAGTGAATAAAGAAGATTGGCATTAAAGATCATTTGTCCACCAGACTAGGTCTCAGAGGTGATAGTGAGCTGAGAAAAAACGGTAAAAACTGATTTCTTGAGATAATGTTTATCAAGATCATATTTTCCATTCAACAAGACAGATCGCCTGCGTTGTAAAAACTGTGACCAGGCATCTTTTGTCAAAAATATGTCAACGTCATGGAAAACCTTGTTTATATAGAGCTGCTCAAAGTCCTGCTGAGCTACGACTTTTCTCTTTCGGTAAAAGCTGCTGCTGTAACAAATGACCCCGATTGCAGCAGACCATGAAAACCTAAGGACCCAAAATACATTTTATATGACAACGGTATTACCTAATTTTAAATACTTACAATTGTAGACACGCTAAACTTCAAATGACCATGTTTAGGATGAAATGTACAATAATTATCCGAGCCTATCATCTATAAACCTGTTTCATCAGATGTAAATAGCAACTGTTTTAAAACTGAAAACAGAGAAGATCAATACGATGTTACATTCATTACAGTCGCGAATACTAGATGAACACTGTGACACGCATTTTTAGTGATCCTGACTTAAACTCATAATATCCAAGGTAGAACTACTCCTTGAAATGCAGATTACCTTGGACCAATATTGCATGGCAACAGCTTGCTTACTCAACAAATACTAGTTGGGGGACTAAAGCTTCACTGTAAAAGAATGTTTCATTGCTTAACCGCCCACACTGTAGAGTCTAACTGTGACCATAAGGACACCATTCCACAATGTATTACTTCTTAAACATGTGCCTTTGCCTCATTATGTCCGTGTGTTCACCCATTATGTTTGTGCACATCTGGGCTTTTTGTGAGGACACATTAAATCAATTTCTTTCAGCTTTTATTAAGTATGCATTTAGCTGTGTGTGCATGTGTCTCACCATCCATGCCAGCTGGGGGTCCCTGCTGTACTCCAGGGTAAGGGGCCTGTGTTTGGGGGGGCACTCCTGGTTGTGGGGCTGCAGATGAAGAGGAAGCGATGCTATCAGGTGTTCCTGAGCGCTCCTCTGGCACAGCTGGTGGGGGAGCTATGCAGACAACACACGGGAGACAGACATATAGTAAAGTGATAACATAAAGGCACCACAGCAATGTAAGTGAAACAATACTATAGAATAACCGAGTTTATAATAATGTTCTATTTAACAAACTCAATCGTTTGTGATGCTGTTTAGTACCTGGAGCCTGATCCTCACTCAGGCCAAAAGCGGAGATGACATTCTTGTTGACCTCGTCCTGGTTTTTTAATGGGTCGAAGGCTGACATACTGGCTGCACTGACTGGGGTGGCTTGTTTCATGGAGGGGTCTGCTGCCACCACTTTGCCTTCACGCCCGTCCACTGATTCTGTAAACATCAGAATAATGTTTATGAAACGACATAAAAGAAATGAAACTTTTGCACTAGTTGGAGCCTTTTGTAAACAGACGTTTGATTTTATGACACTATAAATGAAAACATGTATTACAAGAGAAATGAGAATATTGTTCACAAACAGCAGAATGAACTCTGCCAAAGTCTCATAAAACAATTTGATTATTCTCGTTCTCAAAACAAATCCAGCTGTTTGCCCAGCAGGGTGCCAGATTTTCACACTACAGACACCCCAGTCCCTTTAATTAGTGCATTTCTGCAAAGATGCTCAACAATAAACAAATCCATACTTCACCAGTGCACACCATTTTTCAAATCAGATGCTGTGATCTTAGTGAAAACTACAGTACTTTACTGGTGCAACAACAGCACATGCTCCATAAGTGAATATTTTGGTTACAGTTATGATGACATGGGAGGGGCTTTGTGCTTAAAAAGTGCATCATATGTGGGAGTAAGTGACCACAATTAAACTGGACAGAACTGGTATGTATGTAGTATATTATTAAAGCAGACAAATCTTCGTATGAAAATAGCTTATTAAATCATTCCAGCAATGACAGATTTCTATAAAGTGTCTCAGTCTGGTGCCAGTATCCTTGTGGAATACAGATCTTATTATTCTGGCATAGAGTTTGTGGGACAGAAACAAGTGTTGCTTGTTAAGAAGACTGTGTAAACTCTATCGGTGGATGTGAGAGACTTAACAGATGCTTTGTGATCTAGAAAATTAAAAAGCAAAGAAAATAAAACCAGGAGAAACTGAATCATCATGTATCTCTTTAACTAAAAGGTCAAAATGTTATTGGTCTAGAAAGCTCATCTTGTCTACAGTACTTTATCAACAATTTTAAGATTACAATTTTTGTACAAATCTCCTTTTCATCACTAGAGAGGTCATATTTTCACATGTAGTAGTAATTTAATACCAATGTTTATGAACAAACTGTGGGAAAACACTGAGAATGCCTAATTACATGGGCTCTTACCACTGTCTGGTGCTGTAGCAGACAGACCGGGCTCTGCTGGAGGCTCCAAACTGTCCAGGAGGGTGTTGACTTTATTCCTGAGCTCAATGAGCTCCCTTCGAAGATACTTCACCTGACTTGATTCCAAAGGCCGTGGCTGACCGTTCACTAGAGGTAATAGACAGAGATTGGACACAGGTTTAGTTTAAATAAACTGAAAAAAAATTATGCTGTTTATTAAAAAAAGAGTCTAACAAAAAACTTTAATTTTGTGTTGAACTGTCTTTTAACAACATTCACATTGTTGTGTGGAAAAAGTCATCCTTGGCAAGTAATGGTTAGCTAATAAAAGAGGCCTCACGTAAAAACGCTTATAATGAAATGTTTTGACATATAAAAATGATTACAATTTGAAGCTGTTTGTCTGCAAAAGTTATTAATTCAGATCGAAGTGTGAATGATGATACAATCCAATTAATTTAATGCTACAATTTAATTATCAGGGATTACAGGCATCCTGTCTCACATGACTACATCTACAAAGCCATTCACAACTACAGACAGAAGACCTGCCAAATTCATCATCATGTTTTCTTGCCAACCAAGGCATTTAATAAACAAAGAAATGGAGATAAAAACTGGCAAGAGGACATTGATTTGTCATCCAGCGTGTACTGCGCCTACTCAAGTCATTTATGCTGAAGTCTGCAATAGTGACCCCATGTGCTCTGCACCACCACAACTTGAAACACTTATTTTTATCATTACAAACTGATGGGGAGAAATGGAGGATGGCAAACATTCCTTCCTCATAGAAGTTTCTCTGTTGGACTGGATAATGCTGAATAAAGATGCATGGGGTCATGAGGCCCTGCGCTCAAACACAAGGCTGCTCAGATTCCAGAGAATCTCACTCACTGAATCTTAACACATGTCTGAGAATACAAGTTCCACGTGAGGTCAAGGCATGTGATGACGAACCAGAGCCCAACTTTGATTGGGGAAGTAAAATGTTTTTACAATGAGAGACAAAAAAAAAAAAACATCTTACAGTTCTGTGGCTAATAATAGCAGCAACATAAGGACTTACAGCAGAGCACAGGAAACATCATGTTATCATTACAACTCTACGTAATGTCAGTGCATGTGTACTGTATTTCTAACTTTGAGTGTACTTTTGTATTAGTGTACTATTGTAGTTCTAACTTTGTCATGTTAAGTGACAAATCTTAAGGTTTCTGAAAAATTGGCAACAACAATATTCAGTGTTTTTACAGTGTGCAATTATTATTGTGAGAATCTGTGAATGTGATAAAACCATACAACAAAATCTACAGGACATACCCCTGACTTAAATTTAATGCAATTTACATGAAAATTAATACAATAAGTAGGCTAATGATTATTAACAAGAAACACACACACAGAAATACTGGTGATATCATCCATGCAAATATTATACTGCATTTTGACACAAAAAAAATCTAATTTCTCTTCTCTTCTGAGCTCCAAGTATTTCTTGGTCTGATAAATAAAAAAAGTCTCAGATCACATTACTGTGAAATCTAAACAAAACAAAGACAATGTGATGAAAATGTTGCTACCAACTCAGATCTTTAACCAAAGAAAAAGCACAATATAATTCATAAAACTCATTGTGATACGTGAGAATGAGTTCAACTTGTTTGGAAAATAAGAATCATTATTTTATGGCCTATAATGTAAGTTACATGACATAGTTAAATATTTGTGGACTTAATTGGGCTGGTACATACTAAAGATTAAAATCAGGAATTATTCTAGCTAGCAGAAAGGTCTTTAATAAATATACATTTGTCTCTTTGTAACATCGTATGCCTGTTCAACCAGTATTAAAACAAACACTGAAATTCCACCCAAAATTAGTCAGACATTAGTGCAAACAATGCTCAATGAGTGAAAAGAAATGAGGATTTCTGTGCAAAGGAAAAGCTGGACTGCCCTCCAGTGACCAGTTGCTATAAATGAACCTACAAAGTAAAGCAAAGAGAGACAAGACAACCTATAGACAAGGAGCCATAGGAAGGCAAAAAATTCAGTGTCTTACCAAACAAAGTCAGTTTGAGTATCCTACTGCACTGGATAGCAAAGGAGAGGTCAGAGCTGTCAAATATGGTGATTAGGTCATCATCTACGGCAAAAGAAACAGACACCAGAAAATTCAATCTATGGCAAAAATATGAATATAAAAATACTGATTTATTCATTGATTGAAATTACATGGTCAAATGATCAATATCGGTATAATAATCCAATTTCAAATACATTTTCCAGATATAAATGTTCTATCAGCATCAACAAATTTACTCTTGAAAGCATCTAAGAAATAGATGATCTGAGCCAGAGCCTGTGTCCTACCTTCATCCTTATATTTGATCGTAACTTCATCGTTACTCTGCAGCTTTCCCCGAAAGACGCGCTGCATCATCAACACCAGCTCATCATAAGTTATGTCTTCATTATGGATAGGGATGCGTCGGATGTCGTCGCCCAGCTGGGCTTTGATGATCAGCTTCCCACTCAGGTCCAGCTGGCCGTTCATGGTGTCGTCCGACCTCTTCTGCTCCCACCACTGAACAAGGTCACAGAGAAATCATAATAGACAATTAACACAGTTGCACAACTGGACACAGTTGCAGTTTATTTGCAGAGTCTAAGGGTCAAAGATCTCGCAGTGAGGAGTCAAAGACCATCTATGGTACTGTCAATCTTGTGGACTTTGACTCTAAGGTTTGATAACAAAAGTAATGGTCACAACTATGTCTACAAATCAAGGGCTGTAATTGCAAATTCTTGAAGTCTTCAAAGTCTCAGAGTTCAACTGGTTGGCTTTCCAGGAAGCACTTTACAAGCGTATTGATTAGTGGAATTTAACCTCCGTCACGCACGATGCATCTTTTGACTAACCAGTGTTTCTAGGTGTACATTATGTTCAGTTGTGGACTGCAACAGTACTTTTCCTCAAATGCTGTACTTGTGTACAAAGTAAAATTTGTTGTAATTTTTTTTATACTTGAGTATTTACAATTTAGCTTTATAATCCAATACATCCCAGTGGAAAATAGTACCCTGTCAATGGTGCTTTAGTTCCATTTTACTATTCAGGTTATAACTGTACTCTTCTTGTCTAGTGAAAACCATGTATCTACAAGTTAGTAGATTTTCAACATTTTCTATTTTATAACTCCTTAAAACTTACTTTGATCACTTTGAAAAGACATTCCCTCAAAGCCCCAAAACAGGTCAGTTTAAGCTGATTTTTCTTTTAGAAAGGGTGAATTTTCAGAGATACAATGGATTTTACAAGACAGCAATGCTACAAACATGTGATGGGCATACAGGATTTCATGCATTGCTGTAGACTGAGCTAGCCTGGAGTAGTAAGAGGAATAAAGTAGACTAATAAGCTCATCCTTTAAATCTATAGCAGTAAAATATAACACATTTATTAATGGAAAATAACTATTTTTCATTGGCCATGTCACTGTATAGGCTAATCAACACTTGTCCTGTCATACTTTAAGTTCAGTTGCTGCTGATGGCTGTATTTTTACAGTTTTGATTGTACCACTTTTACTTACAGTGTGGTGTTTTTTTTAACAGTATGGCATTAGTACTTTTATTCAAGTAAAGCATCTGAATACTTCTCCCAGCACTGCTTACTGCTGACATTGGGTGAAGTTAGCTTTAACAATCTGATAGATCATCATTTGTGTGGATTAGCTACGACATTACCTGGTGACGTAGTTTGCTGAAACATAACATTGTGAATTTAATTCCAGAAATGCTCCGGCTTTGCGTGGCCAGGCCAGATGCATAATTAGCTGGATGCTAGGGATTGTGTGGTAGCTAACATTTAGCATACAACTATGATAAATGAGGACATCAGCCAACTCATCTCTGTGGATGTTTGCTCTTTCAAATGAACACTTGGCAATTACAAATCAAACTGTTTCAACTACAGTGGTGGATAATTAAGGATGATCATAAAAACACGCCCAACTAATGGGAATCGCAGAGTCATCTGTCAGCTGCGTATGAACATCATCTATTGACTATGTGCTATCGTGTGTTAGGCCATTTAACCACTGCCGGTGTCAAATATATCAATATAAACTAGAAAGGTAACGAAATAGGATCATTTTAATAGGTCCCATTCAGCAGTTCTAATAAGTTTCATTGTATT
>JAPTMW010000015.1:19074135-19093793 GCA_029822955.1 Ostorhinchus angustatus | reverse complement strand
CACAGAAAGGTCCCAAGGTCGGAATCGAACCCAGGACCTTCTTGCTGTGAGGCACGAGTGCTATCCACTGCACCACCATGCCGCCCACATTGAAAATTCTGTTTCATAATTACAAAAAGTCTAGACCTTTCAGGAAAACACCAAGTTTTATCCAAAAAAAGGGAAGCCACTTGGCGTTCTTCAGGCACACTGATACCGAGCCAAAGATTAAGATTAAAATTTACCTGGAGTCTATCTGAGAGCACCTAGTAATTTTGTGTTTTGACATAAAGTTTTATATTTCAACATGTATCACCTCTCTGTACGTAGCTTTGGCTTACCGTTTAACCTGGCAGAGTTAATATCAAAAATAAATATATATGTCACATCACTGAATTATAATTGCAAGCACTTAAAACTAACATTCAAGCACTTTCCAGACCTTGAAAAGACAACATTGAAATTCAAGCACTTTCACAGATTTCAAGCACCTGTATGAACCCTGTGATAAAAGCATAAATAGTCATTATGAGGAGTGAAGGGTGACAGTGAAGGTTACTGCTCTATATCCACGTCATCTTCAGTGCACCAAGGCTTCATCATTCTGAGTATTTTAACTACGCTCATTATTAGGGGTGTGTATTGGCAACAATCTGGCGATACAATACAAATCACAATACTAGGATCACGATACAATATATTGCAATATATCACAATACTATTAACAAAATGATATATTTTTTGCTTGTTTTGTTTCTTGTTTTTAGAAGACTATTTCCTGGAAAAATTGAATTACACCAGAAATACTAAACAAATTTTTTTTATCGGATCAGAACTGGAACTAATGCAGTATCACAAAACAATCCTCTGTAAAAACCTAAAGTATAGGATTTGGATAAATAACACTTAAACATCCGGCTTTTGCTAGTACAGAAAATGTACACAAATAAATAAATAAAATTATGTTTTACAGGCATTACAGTTTAAGATCCTGCTCAAATGTTCATATTCTTTTAGCTGTGAAAAGTAGTTTACATTCCTTGAAGCTTGAAATAATCATTTTTAACAAAACAGTGTTAACTGCATGCATGACCTGCACAATACTGCTTTTTTAGTAAAAACAAACAGAGCAAAACACCCACGTGAAAACTATAAAAACTATCGACACAGAACTTTTTAATATCGATACAGTATTGTGAAATGAAACATCACGATATATTGCAGAACCCATATTTTCTTACCCCCCTACTCATTATCATAAAACAAACAGCAGCGTTGGTGGTGGCTAAATGCACAGGCTGTTGGTGAGCTCTGTGTAGCTGGTGCACATACTATAATTTCTCTTACTCACTACAGTAAGAGTGCTCCTGCCAAGACATACATCAGCCGTACAGAATGTGAATTACAGAGTACTGTGCCAACTTGACTCTGGAAACTGGAGGCCAAACAGGACCTCGGGGCAGACACTAAGCAAGCCTCCCCCCCCGACAGGTGGGCATAAAGTGGATATGCTAGACTCATGGAAAAGGAAGAAGCTCCAGTTCTTTACCTGGTGCCCATGAGCAAAAATGTATGTGCCAAGTGAGGAACAACGCGTGCTAAAAAACATACTTCTTACTTTAAAAGGAAAATACTGTATGAAATTGGAAGCTGGGGGTGTTTCATTCCTTCTGCTGACAGTTATAGCCACTAACTTACCATTTCTCTTGTTAAACAGAGAACGTTTTCTACAAAAGTGGCAACATATTACAGCCAACTCCACAAAGTAGTAACTGTCAACTAGTTTTATAACACTGCCTTTTTTTGAGTTTACAAAGACACATTTCTGAGTCAAGTGCAGCAAGGCAAAATTAGAGTATTGGTTAATGGATTGTGCAGGTTTCTGGCTGTTAAAAGGTGTTGAAAACTTCTCACCATGACCATTTCTTTCTAATATTAAATATTTATGCCTTGATAAGCTCTCAGAGTAAGAGGAACACATCATTCAGAGCGTAATACTTAAAGCACAAAGAATCTACCTCAGAAGGAGGAGGGTGCAAGTGTGGGTCAGACTGTAAAAACCTCCAATCACAAACTGCCACCACACTGTGATGTTAATGTTGCTGAAGTTGAACTGACAAACTCGACTAAAAATGCAACCTCAGAAACCTCTTGAAATATTATTCAATTCAGATATTCAAGTATTAGGATGAATTGTTTTATTAGTAGTTAAGGCTTTAACATACGATTCATTTGTTTAATTTGTTTTAGTTCAATAATGTTAGTGATGAGTTCTTTGAGACCAGATTTATGTTTTACCCTGTTCTAGCTTAAATAGTTGGTCAGTATGTTAAGATTAAAACAGAAAACATCTGTATGCATAGGATTTAATTATCTTCTGTTCTTTCTTTAGTTACACGTCTATTCACACACATAGTATTGTCCGACATAGGTGATAAGAAGTAAACTTATTGTTGGCGTAAGTTTAGAGTTGAGGCCCCACCTCTGTTTGATCTAGTTAGATAACGCTAAGTTAAAGACCAACCCATTGTACGAGTGAAACCACCCATAGGAAAATAAATGCACAATTCAACTTATATTTGGTGCTCATTGTTCTTCGAGTCCTGAGCGCTGAGTCTCCATCGTATTTGTGGTCAGAATAAACTTTGCCAACTTTGAGACTGAGATGAATCCAGACTCACTCTTGGAGCTTCCAATAAAAGAACACGCTAACACTCTCAAGTAAAAACTAAAAGTTCTAACTCCGGATGACTAAGTAGTAATGCCCATTTCTTAGGGTCAAATTGTGCTAGGTGTCTATTTGCAGCTAAAAATGTTAATGATTATTATTGAGCGAAAAGGTTTTAAAACCTGCAGGCTGGTGAAGTTACCACTTGTGAGCATGTGTGGAGCAAATGTTTGATTAGCAGAGAGTGCAAACGGTGAGATTAATTTTTGGAAGCGTTAATGATTCATTCGGAGGGCAGCCGGTGTCCTTTTGAGCAGACAGGGCTAGACAAGAGGGATGCAGGCATTCAGTCCGAGGTGGTGTTCGAATAAATAAACGACGGCAGCCAGCCACATGTGGAGCTGCCAACCTGCCTGCCAGCGGACAGTCCTCAGAGGGGCGACCCTGGCAACCATTACTGAGGCTGGCTCCGAGCCAGGTTTAGAGGTATTTTCACATGTCTGGCATTGTGTGGGTGTGTGCTTAGACATCAGTATGTGTATGCTCGTCTAGACGGTGTGTACCAAAGTGGACTGAGGCTGACTCATGTCGTGCGTGCCTGTGTGGGAGACCTGAGGTGTTCAGACCCTCTTGACATTAGTCAATTGGAGGCCAGTGGCAAGGAAACAGCAGCACGTGTCTCAGACTGATTGTTCACAGCATTGTCGGACAGGGAGAGAAAAGAAATGTTTATACACGCTGCAGCCCAAATGAAAACAGACCCTAGGCCACCGCAAAAAATATGTGCCCTGAATAACTGAATTATATTAACTGTACAATGTCTTTGCCTTGATCCGTACCTACCATGTTCTAACTTACTGCAACACGCTAATGAAGACACTCTGCAGTCCAAAACCTCAACTACTTCCTTCTATCTGACTGTGGCCGATGGACGACAAGCTTCTAATAAACCAAAAATCTGATCATGTTGACAAAGCGCAGTGTATTTCATTGCGTGCAGTGGGGAGTGGCCATGAGATGTGGCAGGGATTCAAGTTTGTGAATGTGAATCATGCTTTGTGAGTTAAAAAGGGACCTAATAAAAACTCCTCTGTAATTGTTAAGCGCCTCCATCATCCTTTCTTGTCGCTGCTAACAAGAGAAGTAAAGAATCACACTGAAAGCCGAGACAGCTTCATCTCTCTTCCTGATTGATGCTGAGAGGGTATCGGGAGGAAAAAAACGGGGATGTTAAGAACGTCACACTTTCTTTCCCCACACAGGCCGAGAGAGAAACACTGTGATGCAGACTCCATTATTAAGTAAGATGAAACTCACAAGAGCGCATGATCTAAAGGACATTACTGGCTAGAGTCCAGAACAAACTAAAGAGCTTGTTTCTTGTTTGGTCTTTCTTTTTACACAATTTTTGTGACTCTTGTATCTGTGTTCATCTTGTTTCAAGACTCAAGGTTACCCCAAGGTCTATGAAACAACAAGCATACGCCACCTGACTGAGGGTTTGTGGAAAAAAAGAAAGTCAAAATAAGAAAAGACAGCAGCGGGGTCGACA
Source organism: Ostorhinchus angustatus (assembly GCA_029822955.1). Lineage (NCBI taxonomy): Eukaryota > Metazoa > Chordata > Actinopteri > Kurtiformes > Apogonidae > Ostorhinchus > Ostorhinchus angustatus. The sequence continues at coordinate 19,089,594 of JAPTMW010000015.1, read as the reverse complement.
GAGACTCACCGCTCCTCAGTTCAGGAACAGACTTTATAATAAGGCCCCATAAAAAGGGTTGAAGAGCGTGCACTGAAAACATTCTACCTTTCTCATTTAGATGGAAAACTACAGGGCTTGTTGTAGTAGTATATCTAAAGAAACTCAACTAAAAACCAGGAACTAAAAAGGTGTTCCCTGCCACTATGAAAGCTTGGACTGAAACAGCAGTGTTGAAATGCAAAGAGATGACATCACTTTTTCACTAATATGAACCGTCTTGCTTTCTCCCCAGAAACCAAGTATAACCAGAGAATACGAGCTTTAAAAGCAGAGCTTAGCTGATGATGTTTTTGGGTCTCTGTAACAAACATGTAGGGGCCTGGTCAAGGGGACGTATAGATGGGTGGTAAAATTGTCCCCCAATACCCTATTATAGCTCATTTTTAGCTAATTTTATCTAGATTTGGATCTGTTTTTGGTTTTGTTGACAAAGCAGTTACAGCCATATGAAGATGGGCATATCTGCTCGGTGAAAGTAAATTTTTTATATAACATTGTAAAGATTTGAAAAATGTAATATATGAAGTTCTTTTTTTCCATATTTTACTTTTTATTATGTGTATCCAACATACTTTGGTGAGATTTTTATACTACCTTGTCCAAAAAGTTATTTTTATTGCATATAAATTTCGGGGCCTGGAGATTTTAGGCATTTGATCCATTACCATGAAATTGGTGGGTTTTTTTTTTTTTTTTTTATGGTTTTACGCGGAACTGGATAATGAAAATTACAGAGAGTAAAGCTGTTTAGACCTATTTTAAGGTACGTTATACAATATTTGTATAAATTATAGATAACTATGTGAACTTTGCATGACTTTTTCTTTGATTCATTACCAATGATTATCTCACTTGCGCTAAATTTTGTGTCAATCCATCCTGAGCACATGGTTACATAACATTTAAGTTTACAAAGTGTACACAGATATGATTTCACATCAACTTATGTACTGATGTAGAACAGGCTGTGTCAGAATTAGTAAACTTCCTTCTCATTTTAGAATTTATTAGGTATATGCAACAAAAACAGTGGGCGCATGTCCAACTTTTTATCCAGTTTTCATCATTTAAGTAAATCATCATTCCTGCCATATCAAAGTACTTATACATACCTTCCAAAATATGTTTTATAAGCTACTTTAGGTTATTTAATTGTAACAGAACACTCATTTGAAAAGCAATTTTTTCGACCTGTTACTGCTTGACCAGGGCCGTAGACCCCTGTTCACACAAAGGTCTTGCTCTCACATGGCAAATAATGACAGCCCTTTATTCAGGAATCCTTTCGTACTTTTCCCCGTGCCAGATTGACATAGATTGCTGTAAATGTGCAAAGAAACACTACAAGATGACATGAGTGTAACACCAACTAATGCCAGGCATGGGCCCATCTCTTTCAGCAACACTAATTATTATGAGACGAGGCTTTCGGACTCCAGAAGGTTTATGAAACCTGAAAGATCTGGTTGCTCAGACTCTCACAATAACCTCATTAGCTGTTAAGTCACAACACATGATGTTGTTTCAGTCTTTGATCAGGAGCCCACATGTCATTCTGTCCTCATGTTCAGCTGCCACCTGATGCAGTTTCTCATCCTTCTGTTGCTCTCAGGAATGCATCCCATCAATAAAACCGTCAAAAAAACTTTGTGGAATCATTCGGAGTTAACCTGACCCCTGCCATAAAACTAGTACACAGAGGGACAGCATGCACGGCAGGAGAGAGAGCCGACACAGAAGGAAAGACCTGTCTCGTGATGACCTTTTGTTTCTGCTCAGCATTCTGGAGGGAGAACTACAGGTACCATTAATTATTTAGATCCCGCTAATTCTTTCCAGTGTTGAATCTTGCTCTTCTAACTTTCATGCAGGTCTTCGGTTGTTAAATTTAATAGACTCATGACTTTTTTAAGGCCATTATGAATTCATTTTTCAACTCATTTCCCATCCTGTTGCACTGAGGTAGTTGTTTGGTGATAACTTGATGTCAACACAGAACAATACTGAAGACAATGATTCTCTGGTACCTTTTAAATATGGTTTTGTTTTTCCAACCTTCCCATATGACATTGTCTTTAGATGCACTGGCCTTCAAATTTACCGTTTTCAACCATGAAATGAATCCAATCCTTTTTGGAGACCAGTCAAAATTCTTTGACACTTTATATTTTCAAATGATTAAATTTTAAGACTCTTCGTAGATCTGCAAAATCCCTATACATAAAACGCACACTGTGTACAACTAACTGTATCTCCATCTACTGCAAAGATCTTAAAGTATTCTATTGAAATGTTTGTCACATCAGGCCCGAGATGAGGTAATCACAGTGCTGAAATCAGAGAAGATGGATTGTGCTCTACTGGGGGCCCACTATGGTTTCAGCCGACCAGAGAAGGTGCTCCGTGCCCTGCAGAGAGACTCCCTTCGGGCTCAGCAGGACCACCTGCAAGACGTGTTTGGAAACCCAATTTCTGAGGTACCGCCAGCCAATAATAAGAAACCTGACACCATATGGAGCAGATAATCAAATTTAATGAGGTGAATGCATAACTATCTAACAAATTACTCCTGCATCATTGCACAAATGTGTTATTATTGGACTACATGATGTTATTAAAACTACTGGAAATGTTTATGTGTCTTTACACAAAAGAAAAGACCGGATCACAGACTCTACTCTCCAGTTTTTAAAAGAACCACTTGCTCAGGAAAATAAATGTCCACTGAATTGCAAGGTCTGTAGAATTATCATGAGACCAGATGCAACATATGCATTTTGCTTGTAATCCATGTGTACTTCTCTTAAGAGTTTGGTGTGAAGTGAGTGCATATTATGTCATTGTTTTTAATAAAATGTGACTGACTAAATGCATGATTTAATGAAATACACATGGGAGCAGAGGTTGCGCTAGACATTTTGTCATTATTATCTGTCATTTTGACAGACTGGGTCATAAAAATTCCATCACACATCACATCACAACATTATTATCCATCATTTCAAAGAATTTTTTTTCATGATGATGAGACATATTTAGCAGTATTTAATGTTCAAAAACATCTCAATGACGGAGCAACTGTAGTTGCTGCTGGCTGATAAACCAATGTGATATCATGACTCTCACAAATATATACATACACCACTTTTAATTGGCGTGTTATCTGTATGTATTATAAGCTTTTATAATGCTCTATGTTTGTATGTTTAAGCCGCGTCAAATACCACAGACTGAGGGTTAGGGTCATGTGAACCAGAGAGCATGGCGTAAACTGACACGCCATCAAATGGCGGTGAACACATGAAAGGTAGAAAATGCGTACGTAGATCACGCCAAATGCCATAGGAACTGGATCATTACTTGCTTGTCCTTCATCCTCCACCGTATCAGTGCCGCTTTTTCACTGCGTTTAAGAATGTCATCACATTTACTGGGCTTTTTAAAATAACTAAGAAGACTTGGCTGTCTTGACATTTTGCGCTAGCAAAGTAGCATATAATTTTGGCTAAAATCCCTTAAACAATGAGACAAGACTTGATGACTGATTAATATGCAAACTGCCACCAACTAGACAGGGGGTGTACTACAGGTGGACCAACAGTGAGAAGTACCGGTGTTGTATTCAGTGTAGTTGTGAACGGTGGTGCTGTAGGTTCTATACAGGTAGGATGCTGTTCTGGACTGTTTGATGGCTTATTAAGAGACAGACAGACCAGCGATCCTGCGAGCAGGTTCTGTTCACAGTGTTGTGTGAAACCCTTCTTTGGTAGATTACCCTCAGGATTTTAATCCGTCAAAATGACAGATGGCCTTCAGAATTTTCCATCTTTAAAAAAATCTGTCAATGATGGAATATTTTCAGTTAACACAAACTCTGCATGGGAGAGTAAAATGCCTTTTAGTTTTTGTTTTTCTAGTGCTCGTGTCTGAAATGTTCTATAATTCGCACTTTAGGCAATAGTTGACAACCTGAGTGTGGGGATTCAGTGAATCATGATACATTGTTTTGGTAATATGCCATAGAACTGCAGTCACACTATCACATTCCTAAAATAATGGTATGTCATTTTTTGACAAAAATTACTTTTTTGCCTAAATCACTAAATACTCTATTTCTTTTTAAGTTTTTTAGTGTTTCCTGAAAAATCTGAAAAAAAAGACTAGGCCAATTATTTTAGTGAGATACATTTTTAAACACATGGGGAAGGCACATGGACTGTGGAACAAGAAAAAGGTGCAACTCACCTTTTTCTGTGGGAACAGAGGCTTTAAAAAAAAGAAAAAAGAAAAAAAAACATCTGGTCTGGAAGGTTACATACGCCTATGGGAAAATGTGCATTAGGGTAATTTGAGTGAAATCATCCCATAAAGTTACAACTAGTGTCCAGCAGCAGCCTTCACTTTATAGACACATTAGCTTTGCATTCAGCTGTTTCAGTAATAGGAGCTTCAATTGCCATCATTTACATATATTCTGCATTCACTCTGGGAAAACCTTCCACAAGTCAATGATCGCGCCTTCTTCTTCATAACACCCTGCTTTGTTTTCCCTTTGCTCCTCAGCTGAATCATCTGGTAGAGGCTCAGAAGCGAGCCTCTAAAAGGATGCTGCAGCAGCTTCTGGAAGTGGCCCACACTCACAGTGGAATCCTAAGCAGACTGGAGGAGCAAGAGAAGAGCCACAGGGCCCTAATCCACAAGAGTAATTATCTCACCTACCTACTGGAGCAGGACAGACAGAGGTTGGTGCACCAACCCTTAGAGATCCATATGGATTCTCAAGCAAAGACAGCATTGATTTTTCTTATAGCTCCTGCTAAACTGGCTGCCCTGCGTTAAAGTGAGAGTGGTAGAAATACTCGTGCCTCTAACAATCCCTCCTGATGTAAAAGAGATGAGGATTTATAGCTAGCGTAGAAGAGGCTAAGGGATTAAAGTATTTCAGCACACTGGAGCAAGCCAGATCTGAGCTTTGTGATGTACACTTGTGCAGGCTTAGATTCTTTTAGTCTATGTTGGTCTGTAATGCTCTTCATGGCTGAGTGAGAGAGCAAAGGCACTGTTGGCTGCTGCGCTTCTACCAGACAGTGTATGTGACCTCAAGACTGTACTTAAGAGTTACTCCACTCAGACACAGTCCATTACATCCTGGACTTGGTGAGGCCTTGTGGGCAGCCTGGCTCTGTTCACTCTCCCTTGTAAACACATAAACATGCACTCACATGCAATTATATGTATAGCCTAAATTGCACCCTACTGTCCAATTCAACAATACCGCACAGCACAGCATGAAGCCTTCATCTAAACTAAGTAAATGGGCTGAGGGTTTGTTGGTGGGGAGACAAATTCCTTTCCAAAAATGAGAGCACATTTAGATGTGGCCTATGTGTATAGCTAGGTCTAACATGAAGGTGGTCACTGGTTCTCCAATGCTATTTGAGGCCCACAACAGCACTGTTGTACTGAGTGCCCTGGATGTCTCGGCTCATGTACCACCAGAGTCCGCTCTGTAATCTAGCTGTGTAGAGACTGGACCCACACTGGGCTCGCAGCCTTGGGAGGAGACTAGTTGTCTGCATTGGTGTGCCAAAGCATGAACGTTTGACTGATCCACCGAAGGCACACACACAATTAAAGACCAAAAATAGTCAATGCCAGTAATGTGAAGTTTACTAGAATCTTGTCTATACTAATACAATGTGGAGAACCTAAACACGCTCATATGAAGGCTTTGAGGTTCATTTTGAGCTAATGATGATTAATACATAAGTAGACAGCATGTCTGTGGTGCGGTGTAAACCCTGTGTGGCTCACACATTCCTGAATGCTTGAACACACAAGGTTTCAACCCCCTGAACTCTAAAATCACTCTGTCTAAAATCTCATACTTGCACCTATTAGAGAAATTAAACCATCCACTGAAGCCACGAGGGTCTGATAACAGTGCTGCGATGTTAGGGTCAGATTTGCTGGGGTTCAACAGGTGTCTGTGTGTTGCATAAAGACCAAAAAATGTGCAGGCTGTTCTTCCCTTTGAGTGTCACTGAGGCTTCAAGAAGAGAAAGCAGCTCTGGAGCCTAGTAACATTCTGTGGGTGAATGTGAGCATGCAACACAGTTGATTATTAGAGCACCTCCAGATTATTTGTAGTGATGTCCTGATCTGGAATTCTTTGGTTCCGATCTGATCTTTTTTAGGATTAGTTTTGCTGATACCGATTCCATACAGACTTTTTACAATGAAATTTGTATTTAAACTTGGAGTCATTATTTATAGGTTATTACGCTATTATTTTACTTGAGATCACAATTGGGATGAATGTGGAACCTGAACCTTTGACTCTCAATAACTTTAGTATAATTTTTGCACTTTCCAAACTTTCTGGTTTTGGCCCATGGGCCGTATGTTTGCTGCTGTAGCATGTGCAGTTCATGATGCGCGGATCAGGTACTTGTGGGGGGGTTGGGACAGGTCAAAAGAATGTCAGTTTATTTGTGGGGCAGGTTAGCTCCAGTCAAATAATTCCAAGCCCAGTGGGTTGAAAAAAAACCTGGCTCACGCATCACTACTGGACCATATAGTGAAAGTGAAACTTATAGACACTTTACTAATTCATTTAAGCCTCTCACTGTTGGGCAGCTATTTTTCCTTTTCCCTACCTTAGGTAACTTTAATTTACCCCCCCACCACCCAAAACCGGACCCGAATCAGCCCAATCTCTTGAGTAAATACAATCCGATCTTCTAAAAAATGCCAGATTGGCAGCCGATACCGATCTTTAAATCGGCTCAGGACATCCCTAATTATTTAGCACTAAACAATGACACAAGAGGTGGGTGCAATAAAAATAAGACTATCAGTTAAACCTTTTTTTTTTAGTTTATTTTAGACAAAAACATAATACCTCAACTGAAGGAAAACAAATTGAAAATAGTGATAGAAATATTAAATTTTATTCAGGTGCTTTTGCAACTGTGACAAGCCTATAAATAATGCCCCTAAGTTTACATCCTGCAAATATATTGAGTCTAAGTGTCTTATAGAATTTTAGTAAAACATTCATTATATATGGTATATTTTTTTGTGCTGTGTATAATTGAGATGTGTCCCACTTACAACAGGAAACCATTTACTCTTTAAAATTCAAAAGTAATCAACTTTGCAGATACACAATCAACCAACAACTTTACATGATCTTTTAAAGAGACTTAAAGCATCTTGACAAGCCTATGTATTCACTTTCATTGCTTTCCCAAATGCACTCCAGCTTCTTTCAGCTTGGCACAAACACATTTGAGCTGAGTCAATGCTCACATTTATCCACAGGGTAAACAACACAAGGCACATGGCGATATGCCTGTCCCTTTCATCTCCTTCTCCATCCTGTCCTTCTTACATCTCGCTCTGCAGTAGCCTAAATATTTAACTAAAAAAAAAAAAAAAATCTACTGCTCCAAACCTTCTTGAAACTATCTCTCAGTTTCCCTCCCCAGTTTTTTTCAACAAGTAAATTCTGAGCCAAGAAGGCCACTCAATGTGGTTTAAAATCAGCACCCCTTCCTCATTCTATCTCCACAAGGTGCCATGTGCAGAGCAGATGACCTGTTTTAGTTGTGAACTATACGGTAAATTCCAGTCACGGCATATAATCACTTGCCATACTATGATTCCCATTGCGTGTCAAAGGCTGATTACATCTGCACATCACAATGCAGCAATCTGGTTGTTCCAACCTCAGCTATCAGGACATGCTCTAAGTCTGTGTGTGTTTCCTATGACCTATCACTGGGCTGACAGCATCTCAGCTATAACCGCACACACATGTTCAACACAAAAAAGGCATCCATGCTCTCATCCGTCTACTTGAGTTTTGAATCACAAACACTTCACAGGCTCCATCTTCCACCCACAAACCACTTTTAAACTCTGTCATGTTTTCACTCCTCAACTGATGTGGCCTTCTCATCAATACATCATCAATACATTCTTCAGATGTAGAAAAGAGGAATGCTGATCTAAAAGAAAAAAAAACAGTCAATGAGGAAAAAGCGCCTTTGGTTGGTTAAACATTGTGGAGAAACATTTTGTAGTCTCTACTCAAAAGGAAAAGGACAAAGTAAACTTGGCTTTACCATAGCGGAAACCCACAGCTGTTCTGTCCGTCCCTCACACTCAAACACATCCACCATCTGCCCGCTCAGCCAATAATGTGTCAGGAGAAGATGTGCATAAATTACCATAGGAGTCTGGAAGTGCTTCACTTGAGAGCAGAACTGCTGTTACGATCGCAAGCTGTTGGGCCCATTTATTAAGTACACTGAGAGTATGAGGTCAGTTTAGTCACTCATAAGTTTTATTAAACATGTTGATAAATGAAGAGGAGCAGGACAGACTGTCTGAGCAGCTGCTTTCCTTTTTGCATAATCTGTATGCATTTCCAATGACCCCACAGATCAGGAGGATTTGTGCAAGACAGCAGCTTAAAAAACTCAATACTTTCAAATTATACCCCTCAATGAAAATAGGACCTATGACAGCGGAGGAGAGACTGCTCCTCTCACATACGGGCCATATTACATATCGGCAATGTTTGAGGGTTTTCCTGGAAAAGCCTCTGAGGGTCGGATCATGCTTGTAATTGAGAACAAGCAATGCAGATGCCAGCCTCTCCTCCAAGGGAAACAGGACCTTATGAACTTGGGTTAGGGAGTTGGTTTGTGGATAAAAATTGTGAGAAAGAAAAAAAAAAGGGACTGCTCTCTCACATTCCTCAAAAAGAGATCGAACAAACAACTGCGACGAACCCATTCCTTACAAAAAAGAAGGTTTAGGCAGTATAATCAAGCAGTCATTATACCCCTCCTCTGATACGATCCTCATTTATTTTGGAACCTACAGTTGGTAATCAATGAGCAGGCACTAAGGGTTAACCACATGATCCATTTCCCAGTGTGCTATTAATAAAATAGTCTTCATCATGACTTGTGAGTTAATCTCTCAGCATAGGAATTTCCACAGCCAGTAATATATTCTACTCTATACACTAATGTAAGTTGTCTACCTCTATTGGACAAACTTAATGCATCTCATTAAATACTTTATAAAGATATGGATCATTTGCTGTGGAGAGAATAGCAATGAAGTCAAAACAATGAAGTTTTCAGTGAAGCTGTTGTCCTGTTTTTCACACAAAGCGTTACGTGATGAATGGTTTTGCTTAAATGTTGCTTAAACTACTTGGGGGAGGAAAAAAGAGAAAAAAAAAATCACCACAGGTATATTTCCCAGTAAAAGCCAGACTTTGAGCCAAAATGCAAGTCACTACTCCCACAGGAAACATGCATCAGACAGACCTATACGCTTGTTTTTTCTCCTGTACTACTGACAGTAATAGGATCTACCAAGCTAAAATACTAAATCTTATTTCTTTTTTCCATCATCATTTTTGTCAGATGCTGTTTTGTTAGACAGATAAGACTGGCAGCGAAAGGATGAGAAGATGATCTCTTGCCATCTCTGCGTCACTGAGCACATAGATTTAACTTTAACTCCACAAAGAACAACATGAAGGAAGGTAAAAACTGCAGTCGCAATTAAAATAAATGCAAATCCTAACTAAGAGCAAGAATGTAGAGCGGGGAACAAAATGACAGAGAAAGACAGAGATAGAAAAAGGGTGTGGGGAAGAAAGAGAGAAAGAACAAGAGAGACATATGGATGTAATTGAAGGCCGATGAACTGATGATGTCATCTCAGTCAGGTTATCAGGCCCCAGGCGCAGCCGCTCCAGCGCACAAAACATTTCTGTCCTCTTAAAACAACTGAGAGCACCACATACATAGCACATAACGCAACTCCTATGCTTCAAGATGAGATACAGTTTCTGTAACATGCCAGGTAAGGCCTCATACTTATGGTTAACATGTCTGCTTGGGGGTAATCCTGCAAACTGACAGCGTAAGAATGAATTGTGATTAAAGGGTTAGTTCAAGCTCTACACACACACACACACACACACACACACACACACACACACAAACACTTTCTGTCCTTCCCATTAGCCTCTTTGGCATGGCTACACAATGACCTCATCTGGAATGGGCTGAACTCCAGTGCAAAAAAAAAAAAAACACAATCACACACTCGGGCGCGTGCAAACACACACACACAGCTTAAGAGCCTGTACAGTTCCATATAAGGACTTACTGATGATGTAATGGGCGCCACTGACTGAGAGTGAGACTCAGTGTGCAGAGTACTTCTCATAACGTTTAGTTTTCCACATGGAATGTCCACATCACTGGGATCACCGGGAAGGGAGAGGTGAAAAACTAGAGACAATTTACTCTCTGAGGATTTTAAAGTACAGAGGCCAACAGCACGGCACAGGTAAGAACAATCAAAAGACCTGTGAAAAGGTGAAAGATACAATACGCATGAAAAACATGTTCACTAAAAAAGTGCTTTGCAAATGTAAGAAGGGCTGCTGCGACAAACGGGGCAATGCTGCATGGGTTAGATGTATAGGTTATTTTATAAAACCAAAATGGTAGCAAAATAAAGTGCAGTCAAAAAGAAGTTCCCTCATTAAAGCTTAATCTCTAACTTTTATGTGCAAAGCTTGATGAATGTTCAGATCGTCCCTATAAGCAGTTTTGCTTCTTAAAAGAACATTACCAACAAACAAGCGAAGCTGCAGATGCATTAGATGTGAGGGCTGTCTTATAGTGTCAAACTGTTAACAAATAAGTTAGCTTCAAAAAGACATTTTGTGTTCATTATAGCCAAAGTTTTTATGCGCAAAAGTTAAGACATTTTTAAAGTATCCATATATGCAATTTGTTGCTTTTTAAAAGAACATTACTGACAAAGCACTGAAGAGATAAATTAGATGACAGAGCTACACATAAAGTGCATTTGAAAAGGATGCTGTGTATTCTTTCAAGTGCAATCTTTAATGTTTAGATGCAAAATGTTGGGTAATTTAGAATTAAATCCATATGCATGTCTTTGCATTTAAAAAAATGCTATCAAGACACTGCAGATCATAAAACTTTTCAATTCAATGATATAGCCTATTAATATGTCACTTTCCAAGCAGTTTAACAAACCATTAGCAACTAATTTACAATCCCACGACTACTGTAGGTGTTCTTAAAGCATGCATGACAGCACACAGGCACAGAATGCATAGACCGTGCAAAATAAATGACAATGTAATTACATTTCGACACATCTGTTCACTTAAAAACATTTCTAAGAATTCTAGGTCTCATGATACAACCTACTGAAGATGGCAAAAACTTCCAGAATATTACAAACAAGCACATAAAAAAACTGACTATGCATCCATGTACTGTGGCCAAAAGAACAAATACCAAATTATTGGCACTCTTGATACTTAAAAAAAAAAAAAAAAATCCTATAGTGTTACAGTTTTCATGCAGTTACACATGATGCAAAATGAACAGTCTGTGTTAAATACCTACACATCTCTGGTATGCATCTAGAGAAAGGTGAGGAGTGACAGCACTTAGTAAATCTAGTCGTCTGTAATTACTTATGAAACAGGGGAATTCCTGCCTCTCAAAGCTGGAAATAGGGTGGCGCTGAAGGTGCACAGGAGGAGGGTGATCGGGTACAGTGTTGAGGGTACTCAAGGGTAGAGGAACTTCTTAATTAACAAACACTCCCTGCCAAGGGACCATATGCTGTGCTAGTCATAACATCCTACAGAAAGCATGCTGCCTAGAGAGAAGTTAGGGAGAACAAGGAAATGCACTAACATATCTGCAAGACATGTCGTATGGTTTACAGGTAGGTGGGCACACAAATGAGACGTTTAAACACTCATGCAGGTTCAGAAACTAACAATGTTCACAGTTCCTACACAACATGCAGAGAGGAGCAAGCTGTGATTTAAAATGTCCCCGTATTGAGATGTTTCATGACCGAAAATAATTGTTGGAAACAACAATTGCTGGATAACAAAAACAGTTGGAAATAAACAACTTAGGATATGGTTTGTGTTTAAAATCTGTTTCATCGTTTGCTTTTCTTCACAGACTTAAACTCCTGATTGTTAAGGAGAAAGAATACCACGAATTAAAGGAGGAGAAAAGTGAAAGAGAAGCATCTGCTCTAAAAGAGGAGCTAGCCAAGCTGAAGGCGTTCGCACTGCTGGTTGTCAGGGAGCAACAATGCTTGAGTGAGCTGCTCGAGGAACAGAGGGATCGTGTCACAGAACTAACCGCCTTCACTGACCACATCAAGCTGGAGGTCAGCGCTGCTTACCTCAGAGCAAAAGAGGAGGAGCGCAAATCCTTACAGGCGGAGGTGGAGCACCCCAACCAAGTTTCCATCTTCCACAAAAGCCACAAAACCATGACAGCTAAACTAAATGTTGAGGGTACTCAGAATCAAAAGCTCAGAGAGCAGCTAGTGTTTCTCAGGCATCAGTCAGATGATCTGGGGGGAAAAGGGCCAGTTTTGAGGAAGACAGATACTGGCTGCAGGGAGCTGAATGACAAAGAGCAAGGAATAGGAGGCCCTAGCTTGCTGTCAGAAGTGGAAGTATTGAGGAGGAGGGTGGTTGAAATGGAGGGCAAGGATGAGGAGCTGATGCGTATGGGTGACCAGTGTCGAGATCTGGACCGCAGATTAACAAAGGAGGCTCTCCACTGCAGCAGCCTGAAAGCTGAGGTGGACAAGTTAAATGGAAGAATCAATGAATTGGATAGGATAGAGGAGGCTTTAAGAAGGAGCAAACAGGAATGTAGTTCTCTGAAAGGCAGCTTAGAGCGAGAGAGAGAGGTTAGCAAGACACTATCTGGTGAGTTAGACAATTTGAGGACGCGGCTGAGAGAGCTGGAGGCTTCGGAAGGCCGACTGGAGAAGAGTGAAGCTGTGATTAAACATGACCTTGCCCAACTCAGGTCACTGACTGTAGCATTGGTGGAGGACAGAAAGACTATGGCTGATAGACTCAGACAGGCTGAGGAAAAACTCAGCAGGAAGGATGGCAAAAAAAATGAGCAAAGCAATTTGGCAACTATGACAGAAAGACTTAAAGAGGAGAGGCAACAGGCAGCAAAGGCTAAGGCAGATTTAGAGGAGAGGATTAAAGGCATAGCTAAGGAGAAGGATGAGCTCCAAGCGAGACTAAAGACAGAAGAGGAGAGGAATAGTGAGTTAGAGGGTAAAATAACCATACTGAAGAGAAGGTTACAGGTCTTGGAAAACAGGAAAGAAAAAGAGGAGAAAAGAGAAAGTGTTAGGTACAGTTCTATTCCAATCAACACTAAATATCACCGTCAAACAGAGGATAACAAAGTCAATGAACTGAGCCAGGAAGTAGATAGGTTACGAAAAATACTCCGGGACAAGGAAGCTTTAGAGGGAGAACTGATGAAAGTGGAGGAGGACTTTGAGTCTCTTGAAAGGCAGTTTAAGGAAGAACAGAGCAGGTCTGAGGCTCTTACTGAGGAGCTGGAAGTGGCAAAAAGGGAGCTTTCCAGGTACCAGCAGGCAGAGAAACAGGAGGTCAACCAGGAACACCTCCTGCTCTGCCGCCTCCAACGGGAGCAGGTTAAGTCCAGACTCTTGAGCAGAGAAGTGGAAACCCTGAAAGAAAAACTGCAGAAGCTGCTTGGGACAGAGGAATCCATCTGCAAGGTTCAGACAGATCACTCCACACTTCAGAGAAAACTATCACAGCAAGAGGCCAGGAACAGAGAACTGGCAAGAGAGATGAATGAACTGACCAGTGAGCTCGACAGGCATAAGAAAATTAAAAAACTGACATCTGTCGCAAATAGAGCAGAACTCGATCAGACCAACAAAGAGGTACAAACAGAGCCAGCGGAGAGTCTGCCTAATGACTTCAACTGCAAAGCCACTTTAATGCATACCCAGAATCTGGATAATGATGAGGACGACCCAAACCAAAATGCAGATGTCGACAGCTCGACGATCATCCACAACCTCAACACCTTGAACAGTTCAAATAACAACATTAGTGTCTACAGCAGCCATGGAGCCAACGGCGTGGATGCACAACCGGTTAATAGAGAGGTGATGATGTTAACACACACACCAGGACAGCCGCTGCACATCAAAGTAACGCCACATCATATACTCAACACCGCTACACTAGAGATCAGCAGCCCCACTGCAGATTCAGCGACATCTTACACCAGCACAGCAGTCATCCCAACGAGTGGAGCTCCACCAAAGCAGAGAATTACCATCATTCAGAACTCAGCCCTGTCTGCAATCAATACCAGGACCCCCCCTTCAAGCCCGGACCGCAGTGTCTCTTCTCTTAATGGATCACCCATCGCTCGGGTGCTAAGTCCAGCTTCGTCACGCTGTGTGACTCCAGATCACAACAGTTCTCCCATACAGATTGTGACAGTCAGGACCTGTTCACCAGAGCCATCGGAGGTCGCAAATCAGACTGGATTCTCCAAAACTCTAGAGCGACAGAGCAGCTGGAAACATGAGAGGTCCAACAGCATCGATAAAAGTCCAAGCATAACCACCACCGCCGAGGATAATAAGATACATATCCATCTGGGGAGCCCGTATATCCAGTCTCTGAACGGTGTAAGCCACAGCATCCCTCATCCTGTTGGACCATACTATGTCCGACATGAACAAAGGACTCAAGTACTTGCCAATGGCTGTCATGTAAAAGGTGTTGGCAAGATTACCAGCAGCATCACTATATCCCCTGCTACCTCTCCAGCAACACATTCCTCAAATATTACAGTAAGTGGACTTTGCGACTAGGGGAAAATAAATCTTCTGTATCTTTTTCAAAGTCTCATTTCCTAATTAGCTGAGTAAAGCAATGTACCTCTTTTAACAAGAAAACAATGTTGTGTATTTGGTAACAATACTTTGTAGTGTCTGTTCTACAAGACCCTTTGTACAGTATTTTTGATCTTTTCAGTGTGATTATAGACGTACTGACTTAACCTCATATCACCTGTATGTCGTGTGCCTGTAAAAGCTAAATAAGAGATCATGACTATTACACTTGTACTTTTTGATCATTTCTATTTCATCATTATTTTTCTGTTCATTAAAAACTGGTTATGTTACTGTTTCATTCATTCAATCTTTTTTTATCTATTCATGTTGAAAAAGATTTGACATTGATAAAGATACAGGTTTTGGCAAATACAATGATCTTAAAATTTATCATGCCAATCTCTTTGATGTATACCTACAACAGCACTTGGATATTTTTTGCAAATTCCATATTTGAACGCAAACTAAAGAAAGGTAATTACTGGAGAGAGCAAGGTTTTTTTTTTTGGAGGTGGGCTAAACTCTAAATTTGCTTCATCTACCATCCCAACAAAATTAATGTGTAAAAGTATTAAGGCTTGAATTAATATGCACCAGAGA
>JAPTMW010000015.1:18907873-18918292 GCA_029822955.1 Ostorhinchus angustatus | reverse complement strand
CATGCTGTGAAAGTTTCATCGAAATCCGTCCATAACTTTTTGCGTAATGTTGCTAACAGACAGACAAACAGATAAACCCCGGCAAAAACATAACCTCCTTGGCGGAGGTAAAAATCAACGAATCGTTCAAAGGTTTCATTATATTATGTTCAATGATGTGTCAGTTATTTGGGCAAACCAGAAATAAGACAATGGTACAAAAAAAAAAAAAAAAGCATTCCCGAGCCATTCCAAATGTATTCACTGTCAACCGAGCAGCCATAGGGCGTTCTACATTTGCATGCTCCAAGCAGGCAGTGCTCCAGTGCTGGCTGTGGCCACCACACTGGAACAGATGTCACACCTGGTTTGTGTGATCTCTGTTGTTGAGGTGACCTCTTGGTCTCTAAGCAACACGCTTGACTCATAGCTGATGGCCCCTGCAGATGCAGAAGCATGTGTGTGACTATGTCTTCTGAACTGAAGCCACATGTGATTTTACAAGTGAGACGTTGTCTTTGCGCACATGCATTTACCTTGCGTCTGTCTGTCTGTCTGTCTGTAATGAATACTCAAAGGTCAGATTGAAGAGCTGTATATTGACTTTTACAGTAAAGAATGAGTGGTTTAATAATTACTTGCAAAACTCAGTATATGATATGAGCCATTGCACTGTGTAATGTAGCTAGCATTAGATACAAATAAACCATCCTCAGGCTTCTCTACACCCCCCTCAAACCCCTCTAGACAATGATGGTATTCCTGGTTGTCTTCTTACTGTTCCTAAGAAAGATTGGAAATCCTCTCTCCCGGCTCTCCACCCCCAAAGACACACACACATACACATTACATACACACTGATACAACACTAATCTCCGTCTCACAGTCTCTAATGGAAAGGATTCAGCTGAGTAGCTTTGGAAAAAAAGAAAAGTGGAGAGTGAAGTGAGCAAGCACAGGGAGGGAAAGGGAAGATGTTCACAGAGCAAGGACATGAAGACAAGAATAGGGAAATGAGTTTGTACTGTATGTTAGGAGATCACACGGGCATGGGAAGGAGTGAAGGTAAAAGAGGGAGGGAGGGAGGAAGAACTGAAGATACAACATGGAAAGCAAAATGGAAAAAAGCAATAAAGAGGGAGAGAAATATGGGAAGAGAAGGAGCTTACCAGTCTCATTTCACCCCCACTTGAAGCTGAAGAGAAAAACACTTTTGCTAACTTATCCACACCTACACAATCAGGGATTACTCCTTCTATCCACATACAATTTCAGCCTATGACAGTGTTCTGCCAGGTTGACCCAGCAGTAATAATAACATACTGTCAGCGCATGCGGTTGTACGCTCTGTTCTGTCGAGTATCCTGGTAAAAGATGCTAAGCTCTACAAATGCCCCCCAAAACAAGCAGTGCATTTGCATCTGTTTTTTTTCTCCCCCTGTACACATCTGTTTGTGCCTGAATGTGTGCATTCATTTTCAACGCTGCTCTTTCTCAGCAGTGTTATTGTCCTACGTATGTGTGGACACAGTGCTCTGTATTTAGGAATGCGTGGGATGGAAGAGAGCAAGGAAGGTCATCAGGAAAATGTAAATGGCTTGAATGAATCAGCCAATCCAAATGTAGGCTGTGCTTAAAGTTATATAAGGGCCGGCGTCCGTCGTAGAGGAGAGTTCTGTGGTTAGGTAGAGAGCTTGCTGTGCCCGGGGCAAACAAAAACCACTGCAATGACAGATCTTTAAACAGACGAAGACTAAAATACAGGCATCCTCTCTTGTTTTAATGAGCATATTTTTGAGTTTCCTCCACAGACAGTAAAATGCTCAATATACTGTAGTTATAAGAACAAATGCTGCAGTAGAATCAAATATCTGCTTTACAGTGTTGAGAACCGATACCACTTTTTTTCCAGATTAGCTAGAAGTACTTACATTTATTTATTTATGCATTTGGCAGACACTTTTTTCCAAAGCGATTTACAGGGGAAAGTCAACAATCAAGATTTGATACTGAGTACCGATATGAATACTTAATAACACTATTACAGTTCTTAGTTACTTTTGAAAATGTGCTTTATTGTCATTGTCATTAGTTTGACTTTTACAAAGTGCTGCTAATGACATTTAATGCGTTGGAATGAACGTTTCACAATCGATCCACCAGAGGGCGCCGCTCTTAATTAACTATACTGAACAAATACCACGAAGAAGAGTAAAGTTTTTTTGAGAAGAAAGTCAGTAACAACAAACATGGCAACAACAGATGTGGTAAAACTAATATGGATGCTAATGTTGATACTGATATCGATACATAAGGGTATCTGTCGTAAATATGTCAGTAGTTTTTCACTAACTCCCACAGTCGCTCTTTGAAAAGATCAGCTACCTCCACGGTTCCTGCTGGTCCTGCTTCTCTATCTTGGTACGCACAGAGCCTTACAGTAAATATAAGATAACATGATGATCTTTATATGGCTCTGGGTATGCATCCACTAGCTCCTGGAAACAGACAGGATTACGGACGGACGGATGGACAGACGGAGCGCTCCAACCGTATCCATCTGTGTCTTTAATGTAATTTGCAGTCAGCCTTACTTTTGTCACCATTTTGAAAAATCTCCACACTGCTAACTGTGAATGTCATGCTGGCGTAAAGTAGTATCGGTGTGGTTGTATTGAAGCACTTTCAACAAGTACGAGTAGACTTACACATGCTCAGTATCGGACCGATATCAGTGCATCCCTAGTGTTGAGGTGATGTTGCTGGGGTCATTCTTACTGTATTTGTGTGAACAGTACTGAGAAATGGCCCCAATATTTTATACATTCCTACACAACACATGACCTCACGTGTTTCTGTCTTTCCTTGTGAATAAAGATACGGCAAAAAGACCAAACATTTGTTCTATATTGAAGCATTTGGGAAAATGACAAAGAATGACAGAGGTAGCAAATGCAGAATAAGGTGCTTTTTATTGAGCAAAAACATATGGTACTGAATAAAATGGTCAAGGACATGGGTTTGAAAATGTTAATTCAGACTGTAGAGCTCTGGTTTGACATCCTAAGCTGCAAATATTTTTCTAGTCATGCAACCCTAACTGCCTAATTACTGGAGCTTAACATTTGACAATGCCAGCACATTAAACTCATAAAAACCCAAACATCCACCAGTCACCAAAATCATCTACTGTAGTAAAATGTTTAATATGGAAGATGAGGGATAAAAATGGCCAAACTTATGGGATATTATAAGTTGATACAGATATTTATGTAGTATATATATGTTTTATATATTTTTATAGATGTGAATGGATTGGATGTGGATATGAATATATTGAAATATTATGAGGTAAAACATAATATTGTTACAAATACACTTCAAGATTTCTTTAAATTAAGAGAGAGTAAGTATAATGTCAGAGGTCTTCATATTTTTTTAATGTGATAAAGTGAGGACAAATATGAAGTCTAGATGCATTTGGTTGTGGGTGTAAAATTATGGAATGGACTTGGTGATGAATATAAGTTGTTCACTTCTTTGACAAAGTTTAAAAAACGCCTCGAGTATAAAAATAATTCAGGAATATTAAGTTGAGATGGTAGATATGTTTTTGTTGTTGATTTTTTTTTTTGTTATAATGAGAATGCTCAATGCTGTACACATTTAATTTAATGTAAGCAGTGTATCAGGTGAAAACAATAAGCAAAAAATAAGCTTTTGCTTCTAGCCTATTCCTTTTTTGGTTTTTATGTTTATTATAATTAGTGCAGTAAGTGTAATGATTAATGTATAAACCAAAATAAACAATTCATTCATTCATTCAATACCTGTTGATCCACTAATCGTATCAATACATGTACATAATTGGTGTAAAATACAGTTTGTCATCTTTTCATGGTCATCAGATATGACCCATTTGGATGGTCAGAGGCTCTGTAGTTACCGTGGAAACACCGTCATCTTCTACAACATTGATTCACCAGCAAAACCATGGAGCTGGATCAATGACAGTGGATAGAGAGACTTGGCTTATGTTCAGCTAATGATACATTTTACGGCAAATGTCACTTTTTGCTTAAATTTTCTTCTATTTTTTATTATAATAACCCTCAACTTTAATCCAAACTTTTATGGACTTTCCATATGATGAGTAAAATTTTGGAAAGTACCTGATTTTTACTTTAAAAATGCAATATACTGCACATAATATTTGAATAAATGGTGATAAGTCACTTAAGAAAGGTTAAAAATAGAGACACATTCATGCAAAAGTAGCATTGGGTCTTTATGGGTTAACCTTGCCATTACATCAGTCACATTTGCCTTTTGGAATTCAATATTCAGTGATAGAAAATTAGGTGTAATATATGATGAACAGCAATAAAACGTTAATCAACATGCTGCCTCTGTTAACATGCAAAACCCTTTAATAGGTGATACGAGGGGAAACTTACAGCAATCCTGTCAAGGTCAAGAAAATGGGGCAGTGAAAATTCTAGATAGTTTGAAATGGACAGAGGTGAGCGCGGTGCAGAATACTTATTACACCGCGTCATTTCACTAACTGTGGGGGTCTCTCACTCAAACTGATGTTGTTATGACTCCAAAACAGACGGTAGTATTCGGAAATGAAATGATGTTAAGAGAGAAATTTACCGTCATTTCATTCACTTTTGAGGTGTTAACAGATGAATGATAAATAGTTCTAATTTAAAGGAGAACACTGAAATACTCTTTTTTTTTATGCTTTATTATTATACAAAAAATTATTGCGATTGTTCAGTGTTAATTACAGCAGTTTTTTTTTACTTTCTATAATATTTACCCATTACACCCAAATATGAGTCATTATTCAACCCTCAAAGACCTTAACGACCACCAGGGATCAAAACCATTGTAAGGCTCAGAAGTTTAGATGATTTATGTTGATGAGATATAAGGTTTAACAGTGAGGTAAATTCATATTACAGGGAATAAGGTAATTTGTGTATTTAAGTTAATTTGTTTAAAATATATTAATGGTGTTTACCCATTTGACTATTTACAGTTATGTTTGCAGAATTATTATTTACACAATTACACATTTGTAGTATACAAGCAGCTAAGATAATCTGTTGAATTTGCCTTTTTAAATCACTTACATTTACCAAGCTAAGTACTGCTAGTTTCTGATTGGTTAGTTCAGTCGTGTGAGGGTATGTGTCAGGAAGTATTTTAGCTGTAGCTGCCAAATGAAGAGTAAAGCACTGTTCAAGAAGGAATCCGTCTCCATCCTGTCGCCTCATTTGACAAAGAATGAACCATCAGCCACCAACGAACCCTCACGTTACACCATCTAATCGTCTAAAATGTTTAATAACCTTTTGATCCTATCAGTACTTTGAAATAATTCAGGTAAAATGCAGTTTCTCAATTTGTCAGCAACATCCGATATGTCCCATTTGGACGTTCAGAGGCTGGAAACGCCGTCATCTTCTCCAAAATGGATTCAATAATAAAGTCTGCGTAGTTTAATAAATGGTGAGCTTGTAGACACCCTGTTTTTATCTACAGTTAATGATATATTTTACCGAAAAGTCATTTTTCCCGCAGCTTTCATATAATAACCTTTGAATTTACTCTGAGGATGGGGAAAATACCTGAGTTTCACTGAAAACTGCAAAATGCAGAGGATAGCATTATAATAAATGGTGATAAGTCACTAAGGAATGGTTAAATGTAGAGGAAAAATTCATTTATAAGTCACCACTAAAGTAACTCTAGGTCTTTGAGGGTTATTACCATAACGATGATTTATAATTGAGAGGACTATCTTTAATGTAATATTGTCTTTTAATGGTGCAATAGAAAAAAAAAAGTCCAGGAACTCTTTCTATTTGTCTCTACAGCATATTTCAAAACTGAGAGCAAAGATCCCAAATTATGGATGATGGTTATGATTAAAAACATTCCACTGTGATATTCTGGTTAAATCATTCAGCCGTAGATCCAGTGTGGTTGTCTCCATGCACCCAACGTAGTAACCTGACTTGAGTAATGTTACTGAGTTGGTATGTCTGTCCATGTGCCTTTGTCTGCATGTGTGATTTGTATGCATACTTTTGTCTTGGCTTTTGTATTGTTTGGATCTGTGTTTCTGTAGGTTATAAATGACACAGAACATTAATGAGATCAGGCCTGAGGAATGATCCAGATATGTGCAAGGATATCCATTCATTCTAATATAGGATGTATTGACTATAGCATGGGAAGGTTACAATGAACACAGGTTATTAATCGTGTGTCTCTGATGATCATACACATAACATAGTGATGAACACAAAAAAAAAGGAAATTACTGTGGAATTATTGTGTGTGTGTGGGTGTGCATGTGTGTGTGTGAAAGCATATTCCTGTTGTCAGTAGCTCATTATCCCTCTGTCCAATGCAGTCAGAGGAGGCCTATTTTATCTTCAGAATCCTGTG
The DNA here is from genome assembly GCA_029822955.1 of Ostorhinchus angustatus. Taxonomy (NCBI): domain Eukaryota; kingdom Metazoa; phylum Chordata; class Actinopteri; order Kurtiformes; family Apogonidae; genus Ostorhinchus; species Ostorhinchus angustatus. The sequence goes on along the minus strand of JAPTMW010000015.1, from coordinate 18,911,845 downwards.
ACAGATAGAGATGAATATAATTGTGTAGAATGATTGGAAATGAACACATGGCAGTAGGACACACATATGGTACCTTATAGTATCTATACAGACAGGTCAAAGAATTATAGGGAAAGAAAATGCATAAAATCCTTGGGCCGAATCTACAAAGAAGGGATTGCACCCAAAATGTGCTCTGTTTTAATGACCTATTTAAGAAAGGTTTACCACTAATGATATGCTGGGACAAACACTCATTACATTTTGCACTGGAGTGCAATTTATTTTTGCGTTACTATTTTTAGTATTTCAAATATTTCTTGGTATTGCAGCACAAGGGTTGGTCCACAACAAAAACTACATAAACCATCACATTCTCTGTCTTTAATGAGCAGAAACATACAGAGACCTTCACAGTGATACTATTTACTATAGTACTTTTATGTCTATAAAAATAAAAATAAAAATCTACTGAAACGTCCATCAAAATCAGCTGTAGGGCTGGAGCTTACAATAATTTTAATAACTGATTAATCTGTAGATTATTTGAATAACTAATCGATTCATCGTAAAAAACACAAAAGACCCAATTCTCAAAGATCGTATTTAACCCAAAGCAATATAGGCTGCAGACAAGTTACTAATGATTACATCGCAGCAATGACTTCAGGTATAGTTAGTGAGCGCTAGCCCACTACCTAGACTTTTTATGTCTAGAGACTAGCAAGATATACTCTTCAACCAGCTCTGGTTATAGACTATCAAACTAGTGTTGTATGTATTAGTTCCAGTCAACAATGGATAATGTTAGTCCGGTGGCCTGATAAATGGAGATGGATGAAAACATAATAATTATGACAATACTGTGTAACTAGCTACCAGGCTAAAGTAATCATGACACGTACTGTAGGCTATCTTAAGCTAATGTTTACATCATGTTCATGGTGGCCATGGCAGCCCTGTTTGCCCGAAATGTGGGGTGCTGCAGGGTTTTGGCCATTTTTTTCTCCATGTTCAAGGTTTGTTACATAAAAGTTGGACTATATTTCAGCCTAACAGGGCTGCCGTGGCTAATGGGACATACCATAATCTGACCCGGCATCCGAAGTCTCATCCATGCTGCTCTGCGTTTTCCCTTGCATGCGGGTATGCCTCAATACTAACGTGCTCATGACCCAACGAATCGACTGGTGAATTCATTGCTAACTCTTTTAAGAATTGATTTGGATCAATTTAATCGATTCGTTGCTGCAGCACTAATCAGCTGTAGATGTTAATGCAAATTAGGGAAGTCTGACGTGTGCTTGATTAACGTCTGACTCTTATAATGATGTGACTCACCGAACATATTTGGGATTTCATAGAAGTGTTAATGCTGAGGTTCGGTTTGGTGTGCGTTTCAGATGCACCTGTGCACTCCAAGAGGTCCATGTTGAGTTCTGTGACTGATTTGAAGAAAGAAAGAGGTACAGAAAGAAACAGTGAGTCACAGATAACCACCAACTGCAACACCTGAAGTGCAGAAATTAGCAGTTTTTTGGGAATTAGACTTAGCCTTGTTAGTCTTTACAGCAAACCTTATTTGAATAGAATGGTGATTTTTTTTTTTTTAATTCCACCTTTTGTGGGTGCTTTGTAAACTTGCCATGCAATCCTTTTATGGACTCTTACGCTGCGGTCCAGGCCACCCATAACGTGTGTTTTTCCAACCGTCTACCGGTGAAAATGCACTGGAATGGCAGTCAAACCTGTGACTTCCCACCTGTGAACTCGTACTAGATCCATGTTCTCCCAGTTCCGAGTTCTGACGTCACATAGTCCGTCAAACAACAGTGGCAGCCCCCATGGATGCGGTGTTTATGCAGATTGTTCATTAAAACAAAGTATTGCTCTAAAGTTATTTATCTGCAAATGTTCTGCATAATCAGCAGCTGCTCTAGCGTTAGCTAGTTTTCAGTCCAGTGGAATAATAAATTAATACCAAATACAAATATACAACTACCGTAACATAAATGGTATAACAGCTTCTCTTGCCTTATGCGCCGTTTTTTCCTCCTCTGTTTCCCTCAAATAAGCAAAAAGCAAACACCTCTGGTAAATGAGCATAAGCTCCGTACAGTCTGCCACACTGGTTGGTTTAGGCTATATCTAACTACCACAATTCCTTGTGCTCAGGCAGTTTGGCGTGACTTGCCTGGAATTCTACAATGTTGTGAGTCGTGGTTTGAAGCCATGACTTACAGGCTCAAAAACCTGCCTGGAACGCAGCATTAGTAAGATACTGAATTCTGCAAGAATCTAAACTCAATGGGAGCAATGAACATCATTCTCCACCATTATTCCCATCATTTCCCACAGCCATTAAACAATTTAGTAACCCCCCCCATAACTTTACATATAGATTGGAGTATTGTCACTCTGGGGGAGATCACTCCCTTCAGGGTTTTCCTTTAATTTTTCTTCCATCTGAATATACAATACATGTATCCACTGTATATGTGTCTGAGTAAACCTTTGCTTTACTGCTTCCCTCCTGTTTTGATACTGGTGGAGAAAAGAAAATGAGTGGAAACAAAATTATGCAGTATATTCCAGGTTTTATTCGAGTCATGTAGTGATTACTGCTTCTACACATGGAGTTCAATGCATAAGACTTAAGGGGATTTAGACGGCTCTAGGTATAAACATGCAATATACTGCAATAGTCATAATAATGTTTATACTAGTTTATAATCGTATGAAAATAAGAATTGTTTTTTTATATCTACATGGGAGAGCAGGTGTTTTGTTGCCATGTCTCTACAGTTCAAAATTGGACTTGGTATTATATTTGGAGGCATCCAACCAGAGGGTGCATCATTCTTACCGAATATGTGTATCTGAAGGCCACCATAGCAGAAGGTAACAGCTGTTCAGTTAGATGCATCGTACAACTTAACTGCTTGATGCAAGAAATTACTAAAAACAATTAAGTTTAAAGGGTTCAAGTAACAAATTATTGCATCGACGGGAAAGTAAAATATAAATAGTTTATGACAGGATTCTGATATCTAACAGTGCAAACTTGTGAGAACGATCTGGGGTTAACCAGAAATGTTTAACGTATACAGAGGTATAGTGTAGGCATATTGCTATCCTGTAATTATATTTTCTCTTTTACCAACATTCTTACCTTTTTACTTTTTCAGTTTGTAACTTTGCTACCGTTTGCCTGCCCTGAGGACCTTTCTACGGTGGCCGATAAGGGCCAAACACATTGCAAAGGCCCAATGCATCTCAATTAAGAGTATACAGCTGCAAGTACAGAAATAATGCAAAATCACAAACTCAAACACAAGTCTACAAAAAGGTACAAAAAGAGGAATGTGGTGCAAAGGAAAAAATGCGCCGCAAGACAAAAAAACACATGCATAATCATCAAAGGCTCTGCGAATAGAGAAACGATACAAAGCACAAAACGATTCAACCCAAGAAAACATCTGCAAATGAAAAATGCTGTATAACCACCAGTCACTACAACGGAAGTGCTCTGAACCTGTAGGAGGCGCTGTCAGCAGAACAGCTCAATGCAGAAACACAAGATGGAGAGAAAGACGGAGAACAGCTGACTGCGTTTCAAACTACAGTGGGAACAAATTAAAGTTACAGCGTAGCGTAGTAATGTGACTTTTATTTGATTCTATTTTACACTAGTGTGTCGTCTATAAACGCTGGCTGGCTGCAGGTTTGGAGCACTTCTGTTATAGTGAGTGGTTATGCAACGTTTTTCGTTTGCAAATATTTTCTTTATTTGCATCGCTTCTTCATTTGCAGAACATTTGATGATTACATTGGGGAACAATTTGAAAAAAAATTCCTGCTGAGTTAGATTTTTATGCTGATTCAAACTAAAATTGTCATGCTGATTCCAAAATTTCAGTCAGTTTTTTTCTAGCACGTCAAGTTTTTTCTCCACAGCTTACCCTCCAGATAAGCAAAATTCCACTGATTAGC
>JAPTMW010000015.1:18770995-18785504 GCA_029822955.1 Ostorhinchus angustatus | reverse complement strand
ATTTCTGTACTTTACTGTTACAAGGAGTGCACCAATTTCCTTTTATGAAACACTGATGTTAAAACTGAATTGCGAAGTGCAGTGCTGTGTTTGCTGCATATGCAGAGTGTAACTGCTTCCTCTTCTGGCTTCTGCACAACAGCAAAAGCACATTCATTTAGAGAAGAGCTTTAATTGGACTCAGAATTAGAGACAGGAATCTCCAGCTACATAAATATTTTATAGGAGCGCATCAGACAAGGCTGCCTATCCGACTGTTCACTGTCGTTTCCACATCTCTCTTTTTCTCTCTTTTCTTGCACATGCTATCTGCCTTTCCTGGAACGCATATATAAATGTATATGAGGAAAAGGATGCATGTCTGTACTGCATTCACATGCATGCACAAGTTTTGCATACTTCCTTTGGACATTATACGGGATGAAATGTTGGCAGCAAATCACTTGAAGAATCCATTTTACTTGCACGTTTGCACATAGAAGCAAAGGGATTCTGGCAAGCAAACACACATATACAGTATGTTTAAACTGGGACACTATCGTAATAGGGGTAATGATTTTGCATTATTAATGAACCAGCCTTCATACTCATCTTAATTGAAAAAAATTCTTTCATCTTCAGCGGTTGCTCATTTATTCTCTCCTTTTATACTCATACTATAATACATATACTAGAGATAGCACATACAGTATTCGTTCATAACAGGCATTTTCACACTGACATATTATATTCTGTTTACTGGCTCCTTACTTCCCTGGTCTCGAATCCATTCATTTTATTTATTTTTTTAATCACTCAATGGCTTTTTTTTTTTTTTTACTGTCACCTGCTGCTCTGGTTGTATCTGCCCTTTCACGTAAAAAGACCAAACCAACTATAGTATGCAAATCAGTTTATTAAAATGAACATCAGGGAGTGAATGAAGGTTAGGGATGAAGGGAGGAAAAGAGTCTAGATTTAGAGATAGGGTTAAATGAGTGTTGAGCACAAGGGGATGAATGTGGAAAGAGTTGAATAAGGATCGATGATGGGTAAGATGGATGGTGTCACGGAAAGAAACCAAGGAACTGAGACTTAGAGTGGGTCTTGGTAATGCATCATAGCTGTATTAACCTCTATGTGGCCACTTCAGATGAGGAAATGGAGGAGATAGAATAGCTTCATTATACTGTTTATTCACACACATGCATGTCTATGCACATTTGAAGATGAGTGTAAATGGCATTTTTGATGATCTCTGACCTTGTTGCATACTGATAGTCCCTCAGATGGCTGTGGGAAATAAGAAGGGATGGACTATGGGGAAAAAAAGGACATTGGGATAAAAAGAGAATGAGATAAAATAGGAAGATCATTTTGGAGTCTGTGCTGGTATAGTGTGTCACATTTCAGCAGAGTGAATCATGAGGGTGACAGCATTATATTGACTTATTCAACTTAGCGAGTCGATAACTAGCATCAGGTGATGTCAGTGTAGACAGATGGATAGGCGTTGAGAATTTGTCCCTTCCTTTCTTTCACATTTTGTAGACCTTCATGGTAGTTTGCTTCCTACAGAGGGGACGCTGGAAAAATGTGTGTAAAAAAACTCACTTGAGCTCTGTGTGTGTGTGTGCGTGCGTGTATGTGCTGTATACAGTATGCATCTTCATGATCATGAGCATGGAGCCCAGGTCCAGGCCTAGGGCAGTGTGTCATTAGCTCCTCTGAGTGCCAGCACTCACTGGAAATGTCTCTATAGCGACTGAATGGATGGACGGACAGACAGACGGATGCTTGACTTAGCATCACATTTTTTATTCAACCATGCCAGATTTTTTTTTTTCTTGTCTGTTTGTTTTTAAGGCATTTATTTTCTCTTCTCTTCTTAACTGAGATGTCAGGTTAAAAAAAAAAAAAAGGTAAAAAACACAACCAAACCCTTATTAACCGGGAAACATTTCAATATCGCTCTGCCATGTTTTAAACATTAAAATGTCATTAGCACATCCAAATAGAACAGGATTTTTATAAATTCATACAAAAGTAACAAATGGAAACATAAGAACATAATGGGATACATTAGCACAAATGCATACTGTATCAGTCAGTTGCTTAATGTCTTAGATGAATAAATCATATAAGCTCTTTATTATGAAACATGGTAAATAATGCACACTGATCACCAAAGCAATCACTGGTATATCTGCTATTATCTTGACAGCCCAGTAAAGCCAGTGCATATATCTATTAATATTGTATGCCATGGTCTGAATTGCATCAGAAAACATACCCTTAACACCCACGACGATTCAGCACCAAGGACAGCTCCCCTGCATACAACTACTACTACTACTACAGATTATAACGAATTAAAGATCATACACATTTAGTTTTAGTCCATTAATTTGAACAAAAATTCATGTTCACAGTGTAACAAATTTCTTTTTGTGTGTTCCTGTCTACGTACTAGAGAGCTAGATAGTGTCATTTGGATCTCCACCCCAGGCTGTTAGTTATACTCTTTGTAATAGAGGTCACGAGAATTACTCATTCACAAACCCTGAGGATAAGAAATCCAGTGGCCCAGTAAACTTTTGGAGAGACAGTTTAGCTTTGGGAGGTTATAAACTTTCTTTTACTTGTCATGTGCAAGATGTTTCTTTATCAAATCAGTCTAGTTGAATAGTTTTATCTGTTTGAATATTTACCAGGACACATCTCATTAGGTTAGTCTTTGGATTTTTTTTTTCTTTGCAGCATCTTAGTAAAGTGCAACATTATTAGAGATAATTCCTCTTATACTGGCTATTATTATTGTGTTTTTCAGGCATCCAATGACTTAATCATGAGTGCTTTGTATTTCATAAATGTAGACCTTCTTTAGAAAATAATCTTTTAAAGAAGTTTACAGAGAAAAAGACAGACATTGTAAATCAATTAATATGACAACAATCCTCTGTATTTTATAGGTGGTTGGATTACATGATTATTGAGAGCACAATTGTGTGTATGTGAGTGGAATTCAGTGCCCTTGTTTTGTCTCCTTCATTCTGTCTCTTCCTTTTTATTTTTATGTCTTAGGCCGCTAGAGGAAAGAGGCAGAGGAGCATGGGTGATAATGACTTGTCAAATTAGAAGCGATGGAACCTGCAGCGAGTGTAAACACAATTCGGAATGTTCAGATGACATTTTCCAAGCTGTATTTCTACTGGGGGAGATTAGCAGAGTGACAGCTCAGCCTGAATCTCATAGATCACAGCTGCACAATAGAGAGCACCAGCACACACATACACACACGCACACACACACACACACACACACACACACAGAAGAAAAAAAAAATCACTGGCATTTTAATACAATACAGCAGACTGACACCTGCAACAACAAACATAGAGATTTCCCCACAGAGAAACGCATGCCCACACACACTTCACATCAGGGGATTTTGTGATTTGAAATGCGTCGTCTCCTTCATGCCTTTTTTTTTTCCTATTCATGGTCCATGATCAGGCTGTATATGGATTCACGTCCATGTACTCTGCACACAGCCCGTCGACATGATGGATGGGGCGCACTCACAGCCTTGACTTTATAACTTATAGGGACTTTATTTGCATGTTTCCATTGTCAGTAAATGTGCATATGATGTAGGAGAGCGCAGACTTTTTAGTTGTTAAGATATTAAGGGCTCCTGTTTCTTAGTATTCTATTTTACGCATGGTTGTCCTCCGCGGTATAGGAGAAGCCGGGAACGGTGCTGCTCATTTCCCAACTTCGCCTATGAAATAAAGAGCCATTTACAAGGAACAATGTCCCGGCCACCACATCACCCGCTATCCCGTTCTGCCCCCACTATTGGAGAGATACTATTGAGAATCCCGTGCACATCAATTTGGGCCTCAAATGACTTTCTCCAGCTGGCCAAATCCTGACAAGCTTTCTGTTCTCCTTAAAAAGAGCCCTTTATCATCAAGAGAAAAGAAGAAAGGATGAGAGAGAGACAGAGACACTGAGAGAGAGAGAATGAGAAAGAGAGAGAGAGAGGGAGAGGAAAGTCAAAAAGCTAATGTCTCCGTGACACCCTTTCCCACACAACAGGGGAAATTTCTGTTCTATTACGGGTTCTGGTTAATTTGAAGTCAATTGCAGAGTTATTAAAAGGATCTGAGCTGTGCTGAACTTGGTCAAGGGCAACAAACCCACCCTGATTTCTATATGAAACAATAGAAACAAGACTGTCACCTTCAGGCAAACTTTAAAGTTCATACGACTTACCTCTAAACTACTTTTAATACATTTTTTTTTTTTTAAACATTTGAACAAATACCTTTATGTTGAACTTTTTGGGGTTATAACAGCCACACCTGCAGTTCAATCCAAACTCATGACCAGATTATTTGGGCTAAATCTCATTGTTGAGGATTTGCTACAGTTGTAGGTATAGCTTTTGGTTTATCTCTCAAAGCTCTACGTTAAAATGACTCTGCCAATATGTATGCAAATGTCGGCATCTATTGCCAGAAATTAGATTTAGTGCATTTCCCTATTGTTTCTAGTATATCCTGTCTGTGGTCTCAGGAGCAGGTTGAATAGTTTAATGTAGCGCTTGTGCATTACAGCACAATTTGCTGTGTGTGCACTGCAAATAAAATCCGAAATAAAAAAAATAATAGGCATGCTGCATAGAAATAAAGGCTCTGATTGAATCCACATCCACTAACAATAGTATCACAGAGAGCTCATTACTATGTTCTATAAGAATAAGTGAATGTGGATAATTCCTTCAATTTATATACATGGTTTCTGAGTGATCGTCAGTTAAATTTGTCTGACTTGTATTTGCAGTGTCTTTAAATTTGATTTCTCGCATTATAACTAAAAGTGAGGTAAAGCAATAACAATATAAAACAGTGACATGGAATGAATGCAATCAAATGCATAGAGAAAATGAAGGAGGCAGATAATGCGGCACTGCCATTAGAGCCAGCATTAAGAGAATTCAATATTATTCGTTCCCTCATTACACAGGATTCCCCGTAGCAGCAGCTATTTTAGTCCATGCCTTTAGAGTCTTCAGACATGCCTTGTTTAACCTCACACTGAGAAATGAAAAGTCCAATTTTTCCTGTGTTTCTTTGTGTTAAGGTCAGAGCTAAAGCAGGAATATAGAATGCATTTCTTAGTACCATTAAACCCCAGAAGACAGCATACTTTGCTGATTGAGTGTGAAAGATTTGTTGTTGTGAAGCCAGGGCATGATCTGACACAAAATGAAATTGTAGTTAAATGCTCAAGAGTAGAATTAATATATTTTCAAAAGGTTAAGATCATAGGACACAAGCAAATCATGTAAAGGAATGTCCCCAGGACGTTAGCAGAACAGTCAGAGGTCAAAGTGATTTTATTGCAACTGTGTGATGTGAAATACTCTGTGATTAACACTCCACTGCATAGAAAAAGGCACAGAAAATGACTACAGGCTAGAGAAGAGGCAATTTTCTAAACAGGGCTTTTGAGGAGACAAAATAGAGGGTAAATTACCAACACTTTTATTAACAGTCAGTAAAAAGCGGCCACATTTTGTCGAACTGTGGTCATGGCAATGCATGTAACACTGAGTTTTTCAACTGATGCATGTCAGCGGGTTGCTTTACGGTACTATGCCTGGCAGGAGTTTGTTAATTTATCTTGCACATGCAGCCTTCACATCCCATCCCACCATAGTTTGATCAATATGTCTGTTTTTTATGTCCTAAAAACATAAAATTAAAACACATATATATACATTTTTTAAAAACATACTTCTGTAATGAAGGCTGAAGATGGCTATCATTATTCCAGACAATCCATTTTTTGCATTCAGTAGTGGTTGAAAGAGACAGAAAATGCAGATTTATACAAAGCAGAATGACATTCCATCTCTGACTAACTTTTCTGATCGATAGCCAAGGTACTAGGCCACCATCTTTAGTGGGAAATCATCATTATTAGTCTGCATTTGCATATAAATGAACTATGGTGAGTTGTCAGTGAAAGACAATGATTTCAGGACAGAAAAATGTGGAGTGGCACAGCACAGAGGGAGAGATTAAAGAGGCAGATATGAAGTTAGAGTAGTTATACAGACAAGAAAAGAGACAGAGGAGCAGAGAGAGGAGCGTTAATATAGACTGAAGCATATAATGTGTAACGTGTTTGAATCATTTCTGTACTTAAAAGGTTGCAGGTTGATCTTTCAGCTATTACAGGGTTTGATTTAAAAATGAATGATTAATGAATGATATATTCATTTGGATTTTCTCACATATAGAAGAGGTTTGGTGTTTTATTCCAGACAATCCCAATCAAATCGGATATTTGTCAATCCAGTGCAACAAATGACAAAAAATATGCCTGTCTGCATTTATGGACAGCCGAATGGCATGTAAGCTTTTATTTTTTTGTAAGCATTTTTTTCTTATTTTGTTTTATTATTAGATTTTTTTTTTTTACATTCTAAAAACAATATTTCCTGTTTATCGCAATAGCAGCTGTGTCCTTCAGCCAATGACATTTCAACTTCAAAGCCTGTGTTGCAGATTTTAGTCCATTGCTGTTCTTCCTGTGAGTAAGTCCACAATACAACAGAAACATTGTGTTTACATACATTTATTTGATATGTGGTTCTGTTTCTAAGCACATAAGCAGGGAATCAAACTGGGCCGGAGCCCAACGGAGCTGAGCTCTGCCTCCTCAGATCCATCACATCTATCACATCTCATTTGTATTATCGGGGCTCGGTGTATAATTCTGTAGACTACAGAGGTTTACAGATTAAATATATGCCCATGTTGACCTGTTCAGAAAAAGATAGACTCAAATATTTTTGCTAGGTGGTACATTTTGAATGTTTAGTCAGTTTTGAGTCATTTAACATTTTATATGTGTTTACTCAGCTGTTTATTAAGCTTTATCAGTCCTGTGCTACCTTGGTGAATTAGTCATACTGTGCAGTTGCGGAAAAGATTATTAGACCACCCTTGTTTTCTTCTTCTTGTTCATTTTAATGCCTGGTACAACTAAAGGTACATTTGTTTGAACAAATATAATAACAAAAATAGCTCATAAGAGTTTAATTTAAAAGCTGATATCTATCCATTTTCCATGTTTTCTTGATAATAACCAAACTCACTTCAGTTCTTACATCAATATCTATGGCATTGTACTAATAAAAACAATGCTTTTAGGCATTTCGTGTTTTCTTTTCTGTCTGTTCACACGATACACACAGGAGTTAGTACTTGATTGTATAACTGTTGTTTTTGATTACTTTTGATGGTCTAATCATTTTTTCCCTGACTGTATGTAGTAATATTCTTGAAATTAGCATAATCTAGGCTAACTTTAGCAGAAGCGCACTTCAAGTCTAAAACTGACATAAGGAAAAGTCAAGACATAACCTATAGCTTTTTACTTAAAGATAAAGTAGGTAACATTTTCCCTAAAAATCACCATATAGACTCCTTCTATATAGTAACACACAGGGTGCAGGAATGATGAAGCTTGTATTTTGGCTGTATATGGCCTTCAGAATATTACCATAGAGTTTCAGCAGTGCGTGGGTTTGTTTAGTTGTGTTTTTAGAATTTTACCACAGAGAGAATCAAGAAATATAAGAAATGTCATGCTTTATACACCACTCACTCTCCTTATTCAGTCTAATGCTCACTCACTCTCCCATTTACTAAGTGGAGAAGAGGGAACACAAATAAGCATAACCTGTAAAATCGTTATATGAACTGAATTGTGTTCATTTATTGAGAGGCTGTCCATCATAATATAAGAGTTGTGATGAATGCAATGAAACTGCATTTGTGTTTCAATGAATTCATGCTAATAAATGAAATTAATTAGATTTCTAACTGCCGTTGCAGTTCATGTAAAAAATGCGTTGAAAATATATAACTTAAAACTCAAATATACCACCTTTTATAAGAAATAAGGACCGCAATCGCAAGCTTTGTAGGAACAAACAGACTAATATGGTATGCACTGATGTCACTTTTGCATCAGAACACACACCCACAGCTGTGTTTAATAGGAAAAACTACAAACTTGGATACCATTACCTGCTTCAGTTAAAGCCCACTGAAGTTGATGATTCTTACAAGTTAAAGAATCAGTTATCGCAGGACACTGATGCAATGTGGTTAAGCATCAGGTCTCCTTTCATTTAGGTGTAGGGTCCCTGATTTCAACACCTGCAAATACAACAACAAAACATGTCCATTTTTGGTATGTTTTTCTGTTTTTGAAGGTGAACACTGCCACTCAGTTAGCAGTCTTTCCATCACTAGGTGACTTCGCCCTATTGTTTTAATATATATGACAAAGATAATGGAGATTATGTATGAGTTTTTGAGGAGCGATGAGCCCACCCTGGCACTTTACACTCTCCGCAGTCACTGATTCATTCACAGCAGTGGCTATGAACTGAAAATCAATACTCAACAATAACATTTATGCACAGTAGGTCTATTGTGTGACCATGTTAAATAGACCCTCTATTGCACTGAAGCTAACACTCTATCTATCTAGATCTATATACATTCATTTCTGTTTCTTTATTTATTTTATTCCATTTTATTTTATTATGTTTATTTATTTATTGACGGTGCTATTGCACTGTAGTCACAGATAGAGGAACCAAATCTCATCCTCTTGTGTGTGAAAATGACAATAAACATCCTTGAATCCTTGAATTAATGCCCTGCAGTGTCTAGGATTTTTTTTCTTTGAAAATTACCTAAATTACAGTAACCCAAGATCAACCCAGCTTAGATTCTTGGAACTGCTCCATTTGGAGGTCTACAAGTCTCGGATGAAAGGCTTTGTAAATTCAAAGTCAAGACACAGACAGGGACATGCAATGGAAGCTCGGGCTGAAGAGACAAAGCCAGTGATTCATAGAGACAGCTGGGATTCTCCCATTAAGACACCGGCATTTAAGTGTAGTTATCCTTGATCTATACTTTAATCTCGAGACCAAAGTTGAGGGAGATAGGAGAGTCTCCGTGATAGACAGGTGGTAAGTGTTGCATCAGATAATTTTGCCCGAGTCCATTTCATTCATGAGTTTTTATTCATGCTGTACTTTATTCAATTAACGTAGGTTATTTTTGTACAGAGGATCTGCAATAGCAGTGTGTACTGGACAGTCACGTAGCTTACAGAAAGATCATACGAGGTGTTTTATCTTGACTGAAACTTTACCGTACTAGTGCAGTGAACCATACTCTATAAATTCTATAGGTATTGTTTAGCTACCTTGAGAGGTCAGCAGGGGCCATAGCCACAGTACACAGACTTGTGGCTCTAGAATGCCACAGAGATCTATAGAAACCCTTTTCAATAATAAATTATTGAGTTTCCACAGTGTCATTTAATGGTCAAATGTCACAGGTTGAATCAAGCGTTACTGGTTGTACATGATGTATTTTTCTTTGAAGTTAAAAAGCTCCTTCTTGTTTGACTAACAAAAACAAGCAAAGCCAGAGAAGAAAACCAGCAGTGGAGAAGGCGAAAAATGCGATGTAAAGCTAGAGGGGATAAGTTAGCTGATTAGGGAGATGGAGACAGAGTCATGATAGCAGAGTGGGTGTAAACTGAGGAAGAGAGAGAGCGAATGAGAGAGACAGAAAGTTATTAAGTGTCCTTATCCATGTATAGATCATTGAATATCTTCCTGGCCTGCAAGAACCCTGCCGCCCACCCAACATCTGATAATTACACTCATTAGGAGAGCAGGTAGCGAGGAGAGAAGTGTGGCTAAGTACTGAGGCCGCTGTGATAGAGAGCGGGAGACAGGGAAAGACATGTATAAATAAGAGAGCAAGTGATATATTGTTGTGAAAGGATAATGGGAATTTGACGTGGCCCGGTCATTGTCTACTGCATGCTTGAGTGTTTGTTGGAGGAATGGGTGTTGGTGAGTGTGCAGTTGCTTTCTTGTGTGTCTCTATCTGTGTTTATGCATGGATATGGGTAAATGTATTCTAGCTTAGGGGCCTGTATTTATTGCCTTGGTTTAGTGTCACACAAAGACTGGCAGGTCTGCCTAGATGCTGAATGTAATAAGGTTTCTGAGACACACACATACACACACATATCCTTTGGCATGACATTCTTCCCTTGCTATTTTCCTGAACTGTCCGTACCTGTGCCCTACATGTCATGTGAAGCAGTGGTGTTAAGGCAGCAGCAGCCGAGGAGCAGCTGCTGGTGAAGGAGTGCTGCAGCTTACACTACTGCAGTAAGATTTAGTGGAGCAGAGGCCAGCTTCCTCCGGCCTGACAGCCATGTGGGATGTGTCCACATGGAGACAGTCTTTACAGTATAGGCTTGTCAAAGATTGGCTGAACAGGATCACTACAAAAAGGTGTGATATCCCAGAGGTGAAGGAAGGGAAGGGTGAGATCCTGTGTGTGCTTGTGTGTATAGATGTGTATGTGTCAGCAGAGAGAGTGAGAGGTGGGGACTGCAGTATTCCTCCAGCGGGAGGCATTGATTTTTCTGGCCCAGCGTGGGGATGTGGGAAATGTCAGCCTCTAATTGAGTTGATAAAACCGTTTTGAGTTTCAGACGTAAATATGGTTTCCCCCACAAAAGGCCACCACATTAGACAACTCCCACTGGGAGGTCTGTAAGGAATGAAAGGCCTTCTTGTTGTGTCTGTTGGTTAACATGTACATGCACTTACAGGATGGATGCAGTGTTTATATCCCACAGTTAGATGATATTTAAATGTTCAGACAGCACGTCTGCCAATCTGCATACATGAAAGCCAATGACAGGAATGCCGCCACTGAATACAATGCTTGTTTCATTGTGAATCAGGATACAGGCTCATTAGAATAAACAGTTTTTGTTGTGGCAGAGTGGGCAGAAATGGACAGTGTGAAAGAGGCAGAGGTCATATCCATTAGAGGTGCAGAAGGTGAATAAAGAAAAGGCTGAATGAAGCCTCTGCTGTCCCTGCTGATTAGTAGATTACTATGCAGAGAAAGCACAGGACTTACCTGCTGCCATCAATACAGATATCAATGTAGCAATAGTTTTCTGTTGGGTTATGGGGTTTCTCTATTCATTATCTTTCATTTAATGCGTAAATGTTCAAAGAAGGTAGACACTCCAAATAAAAGTGAATAGTTGAATAGTGTTTTTTTCTTTTGTTGAATAGCACTCTGATTTTATTATTATTATTATTAAATTGTATAATATAAGTAAATTAAAGCTTATCAGTGGTCCTTAGATTGTTAATCATTGAGATTCAACAATTGAATAATCAAATTTCAACTTGTGAAGCTGCACGTGAATATGTGTGAGTGCATGGATATCTGTTTGTACCTATAGGGGCTCTGCTCTAATTATTAGGAGTAGCGATAATTAGACTTTCACACATTCTTCCTCACACACACATTGAATGACACACACTCTTTCTGTTTCTCTCACATTTGTATGTAGGCACACACATTTGTGGCAAAAGCCTACTGGTAATTAACAGACATAATTAGGCAGACAACCATTTGTATAGGGAATGCACAATCATGCAAACACACACACAAAGACACACATTACTTCCCTGGTAATTAAGAGTATTAATTACAAGCATAGCTGTCCCTGTGAGGCTCTGTATCACTCACAGCCTGGCACACAGCAGGGTTCTTATTACTTTATCTCACCACACTATCGCTTCTCTCTCAGTCTCTCTGGTTTCACACACATGTGTTCCAGAATATACTCCTGCTGGATAAACAAATGACGGCTAATTAGTCACAGACTGATAGCTGGCCATAGGTTAACCTCCAGTAACCGGGGAGTTGAGAGAGATCTGCTCACTAGAAAGAGAACAGACCAGAGAGCCTGAGGTGGATGCACTTGTGTGTTTGATATTTGTCAAACTGTTCTTTTAGCTGCTATATGCCTGGTTTTGCTTTTTGCTTTTTTTCTGCAGTTTATTGATAAAATTAGGCAAGGAGATTTAATCTATATAAAAGCAGCAGTAGAACACATATTCAGGTCATGTACATAGGTGAATGTATTCATAAATAATATAATAAACTCTGTGAAAATACTCCACTTAAAGTAAAAATTCAACTGTCAAAACCATTAGATAGAAGTCTCCTCATGCACTTTGTATGACTACATATGAAGTGAATGGTGTTGAAAGTTGAGCTGACTATTTATGAGCGGTTTCTGTTGATAGAACAAGAACACACTTTACCTCAAGAGCCAAAGGTGTATTCCCTGTTCATGAACTCACCTTGAACCTTCAGTCAGAGTAGCTATGGTGCTTCCTCAGCACTCGGAGGAGCCTGGCATCATTTATGGAGATATTTTACAGTTCATTCCCAAATGTCATCGGGGTGACGTGTTCAGATATTGCAGAAAAGCATCTCGGATTTTTCTGCAGACCCCAAGGTGGCCCACATGCCCCACATGTGTGAGCAGCATAAAGAAAACAGGAGGCAAGAGGAGAAGAGGTGTTTACTGCAGAATTGGTCCCAATACATTTGATATCCTTCAAAAAGCTCCTGCGCAATATAGCAAAAATACTCCACCAAGGCAAGACCAATAAGTCTTATATTTGCATACTGTACAGGTTTTTATTGTGGATAGCTTTATTGTGTAATAAAGCTCTATTATGGTGTATTTTCTAATAAATAAAAGGAGGAGATGGTAATTTTTCATCCTGCTTTCAATTCTTGTTAAGCAACATGTGAGACTGGAACATTTTTTATTGTTTTGCAGTAAATGTATTCTTATTGTGCATGCGCTCATACATATTTTATTTTTTTATCACCAATTTTTACCCACATTGTTGTAATATATTGATGATGACACTCTCTCTCTCTCTCTCTCTCTCTCTCTCCCTCCCTCCCTTTTTTTGCAGTGGATGGCTGTACTGATTGGTCCATAGACTACTTGAAGTACCAGGTCCTACTGGGTGAGCCAGTTCGGCTGAAGTGTGCTCTGTTCTATGGTTATATCCGGGCCAACTACAGCCAGGCGCAGGGCGTGGGCCTCAGCCTCATGTGGTACCGCAGCTCTGGCCTCGGCCACAGTGACTTCGAGGAGCCTATCTCTTTCGATGGTGTGCGCATGAGTAAAGAGGAGGACTCGATCTGGTTCAGACCTGCGGACTTCCAAGATGTGGGCCTCTACTCGTGTGTCCTAAGGTATGATGGGGATGGGGCTGGGGCTGGAGGATGGTGGTAAAATATATCAAATTGTAAGGACAAGGAGATAGCAAATTTAAGACAGTAATTCACAAATCGTACCACTGACTTCCAGTGTGTTTGCAACCCAATAAAACCGATTATCAGTATTTTAATAACTCTTGGGTAGAGCTGTGTTGGCGAGGATAGAGTCAGAATGAAAAGGAGCAGCAAAAATATCCTCCAGAGTATTGTGAAGTGGACAGAAGATGTGTGGACAAAGAAAGATAACAATGTTGAATATCCAGACTACAAATAAAAGCATGCACACAAACACGTACATTAGTGAGCTATTACACAGAGACTCCCAATACAAGATGCATAATTATGTGGCAGTAACTTATTAACCTTTACAGTGGAGAACATCGCTCAATAAACGGCTCATTGCAGCTCTTCATTTCAGAGAGTTTTTAATAAACCCAGTTAAAGGCCTCTTAAAGACCCAGAGAGGCTTGCAGAATACACTGACTAAAGGAAGTGTGTTTGTGTGCAAAGATACCCCAGCCTGTACGCCATTTCATTACTGCACTCGCAACAACTAATTTGTCACAAATGCTTACCAAACATTGTTTTACTGTCGATTAATATTGCCTTTGATTATTGATGGTTTCTTTTAAGACATGTTTGGAATTCAGAGCATTTTGTAATTCAGTAGAGAACAGAGTCTGTGCCCGCAGGTCTGTGATTCTCAGGCTGCTCGTGTTGAGCTGGGGGGATTTCAAACTTCTCGCAAACCCTAATCAGAACACTGGGAGAGATTTGCCTCTGAGCTGAAATCAATTGTCTTTTTGTTATGGAGTAAGCTTTTGAGTCACACATTTTAGCACATATGACCCAAACACTCTCACCCCGAAACTCCCTGCAGGCAAAGAGAGGGAAAATGCCTTCATCTTCTTTTTACCCCATTTGAATTTCACACTGTTTGTAGCAATATTACATATGTTAAAACATCCAAAGCATATAAAATGTCACAGCCACAGACCTTACTTTGCATATTTATATTTTGTGTACACAATATATGATGCTTTTACATGAATTTAAGGATATAGGGGCAGATCAAATATTCAAAATTAGTAATAGTTCAACCAGCAACAGTCAAAACTCAATACAATATACTGTATACTCAATAAAAGGAATCCAAATTTTGATTCTAGAGCATATAGTAAGTATGCATGGATACATACAGTCACAGAAAAAATTATTAGACCATCAAAAGTCATCAAAAACAATGGTTATGCAATCCAGTACTAACTCCTGTGTGTATCATG
>JAPTMW010000015.1:18758527-18768702 GCA_029822955.1 Ostorhinchus angustatus | reverse complement strand
AGTTGTACCAGGCATTAAAATGAACAAGAAATTGAAGAAAACAAGGGTGGTCTAATAATTTTTTCCGCGACTGTAATACACCCTAAAAATGTGTGGAAATGTGCACCGAATAATATGAACAGAGAAGTGATGGCTGCACACTATGACCTCTGCATACCGATTTTATTCTATCTATATACAAAATGACGTAGCTATAAAGGCACACAATAGGACTGGGTGTCACTGGTGATTTCCCAAATCTGATTCACAAGGTCCTGATTCAATGCGATTTCCTGTTCAATTTGATTTGATTCAACATTGATTTGGTTTGTCATATTTCATTTGCAATACTAGTTTTGCTTGGATATAAAAGCAGTTCTCAGAAAAATCACGATAAAGATCTTTTAACCTGGTTAAATATTGACATTTTCCTAAGAACTGACCCGAAACCAGTTACTTTCATGTGTATTTTATTTAGCATGACCAACAGGGGATAATATGTGCTTTATTTTGTGCAAGGGATGATGAGATTAAGACTCAGCTACTAAAAAACAGCGTATACTAAAAAAATCAATTTCTCGATTTCATTAATCAACACGGGGCCATTGACATGAAACTTAATTTGAGTCAGAAAATAGATTTTTTTTTTTTTTTTAAACCCAGCTCTAACACTTTAAGGTCATAGTCACTGTTTTATTTTAAATACTCTGTACCGTAGCACAGAGCCGAGACAAATTAAAATGTGCCACTGCCCTAATACTTTGTGACTGCATTGTATATGTGGTGGGATAGATTCTAAGCGCTGCAGGCATGTTGTGTACTGTCTATAAATGTAGGTAAATCCCTCTGTGTTAAGTTCAGCTTTTCACTGAAGCCCTCCAGATGTTTTTGTGTGAAAGAGATATGGAGGAACATGAAATCATTGAAGTGTGTGTCCTTCTGCTGCATGTATGTGTGCATTTAGTGTGTGTATGCGTGTGAACAGCTATCTTTGTCCTTCTCTGTCTCGAAATTTAAGTCTAATCGCCAGTTCTTGTGTGAAGGTGACTTCATTTACATAGCAATCTCTCTGCTTTCTTTTCCACTGCTTTGCTCTTTCCCTGCCTCTCTTTCCTCTACATGTCAGCTCACATAAGGTCTGTTACATAGATTCGCATCCATCAATCTTTCTCCCTCCTTTTTTTTTTTTTGCTCTGTCTCTTCTTCACACACACATACACACACACACCACCACACTCCCTCTATTTGTCCAAGGATAAACAATTTTCTAATAATTCTTGTAATGACCCTTTTGTGGAATGGGTTTAACCATGTATATTTCCTTCCCATGATTATTATATTATGGAACATGTGAGATAATCTGGGGAGAATTACTGCTACCGTGAGCTGCACACTAATATTCAAAGCAGCTACAGTCAAATAGAATGTGACAGACGTGAAAGACACCACAGCAATGTGCATCGACCCCCGGCTGTCCATCAATCAAGCGCCACCTCTGACACCTTCCCACAATGCCACAGGGTGCCTGCTGTGAATATTTAACATGAAGAAATGTCTTCTATTGGCTCCCAGAGGACTTCAGTGGCTCAGGTGTGCAACTATGAGAGGTCATTCTGATCATCTCCCAATTATGTAAACAAGCAGCACAGATTGGTTTTATAGATGTGTGGATTCGCTTACATGTGCACATGTGGATTGCATAGCATTATAGTTCTGTTCTTTACACAGATATAGTATATTGTTCAGTTGTAATGTATAAACCCACCACAGATCATCTTCCCACTCTATTTCTTCCAAATAGGAGGCATTGAGTCGATAATGTTACATTTCAGCACCAAGAGGGCATAGCTCTGTTGCAATATCATGCATCTTACTTCTGCTTCCCACAGCATTTTCAATATGTCTTTTGAGTCATCTTCTATGTAGTAGAAGTTTACAGTATCTTATTTTCTCATTCTCAGTAGCTATTCTCGCTCTCCCCCGTTCAGCGCTAGGTCTGCTCGGTCTTCAGCAGCTGCCCATAGCCACATTTGTCTTTTAAACATGTGTGTGTGTGTGTGTGTGTGTGTGTGAGAGAGTACATATGTGTGTGCATCTGTGTTTTATGGCCCTAGGGGGTCAGAGGTGTTTATACGAGAGAGGTGACTCCCTTATTGCTTCCATAACCTGAGTAGATCATATGAAACCTTGTCATTTACAGTGAATGGGAGCATCTGGCAAGCTGTAAATGTAATGTAATGAAATGAAATGAAAGCCCATACGGCCTGTACGTACGGCCTTCCCATTCAACTAACTGAGTGACCGAGTCAGCTTATAGGGATCGGAAACTATATCGACACCCCCATATACTGTACATGTTATAATATAGTGCTTTATTTGTTCATAGTTTGAATCAGCTGTAGCTCTAGTTAAAACAGTAGTAGGCTGAAATCAGGAAAAGTGCCAGAATGGAGAAGAGACATCCTCCAGAATTGAAAAATTGGTCTCATGGAGACACATTTCACAGTTTTGACAGTGATTGGTCATTCCCGCTGTCAATGACTTATTTTTATAAGTCTCCTGAAAAGACTTGAAATTGGCTAAAGTCTCCCATCACAGAGTAAATTTTCTAAAACAAGAGCACCGACCCAAGAAGAGATACTGAGGTTTCGTTTCCTCTCATGTCTCTTGAAATACAATAAGATAAAGAATGTTGTTTTGGATTTTTTTAATTCAGTGACACCAAAAAATATCACCTGCAGAAGTTTTGGCCAAAATTTCCATGGTATTGCGTATCAAAATATGACAATGATGTGCTTTCATTATTGTTTTGGAACATTACAATCCTTTTGTCAAGGTTAATAGTGTAACCCCATAATGCCAACAAATGATGGTACAGCCATGTCATGCACCAAGATCAACTACAGCAACCCTGAAGCCAGTAACCAACAGTTTGTAAAAAAAAAAAAAAAAAAAAAAAAAACTTCCCAGAAGAATAAAGGCTGGCTACTAAGGAGCAGCTGTCTTTTTAATGATGTATTTATAAAAAAAAAAACAAAACACAGAACTGCTGTTTGTCATTTAACATACGTATTACAGTGCCCCACTCTCTTCTTTGGTGGGTGCAGTGGAGTGGCATAATGTCAGTGGGGATGGGCTTTAGAATGATGATGATTACACTGACATTAATATGAGGGAAAAGGGGATACATCCTTCATTACTGCTCAACACTTCACTAGCAGTGGTTTCTGGGAAATAAGGGTGGGGAGAGGGGCAGTGGGGACTAGCTGGTTGTGATGACCAAGCAGCTTTTTCTTCCGTTTGTCTCTTCTCTGATTAGCATTCGTAGACCCAGCTGACTCCCCCCATAAATCCAATAGTGGTCGTGAGCGTGAGTCATTGACTCAGTAAAGCTGCTGAACATGTCATTATTGCTAACCCTGCAAACATGGTAAAGCGGGAGGGAGTCTGAGGGGAGGTGGGACTAACAAGGGATCAGAGAGTGTAAATATGATGTTTGTGTGAGTATGCACATATAAGTATCACTGTGGATGAATTCACTTTCTGCTTTTCGACTATTTTCCACTGACTTATGTTTAGGTACTTAAAGACACTGATATATTCTCACTGAACCCCCAATATCAGACAAGTAAACATGAATCTGTCTGCTCTTGTCCACCCACAGGAACTCCACTTACTGTATGAAGGTGTCCATGTCTCTCACTGTGGCAGAAAATGACACAAACCTGTGCTACAACTCGAACATGAGACGAAGTGAGAAAGCTGAACTCAGCAAGAGTAAAAACATCACCTGTCCTAATATAGAGGACTATGTTGAACCTGGCAAAAAGCTGGAAATCACCTGGTACAAGGTGAGCATGCATTATCAATTGTACCATACCCAAAGTACAGTTTTTGGGTAATTTTGTATATTTGTTTTGAGGTTCATCGATTGTTTTTTTTGGCTCGAATATTGTTATTTATTATGTGTTACAGAAGAATAATGAGGTGGGTGTCTGTCTCTGTGATTATACAACTGAGAAATGTTTTTCACTGGTTCATTGGTTTGTTTTCATCTAATTTCTTGCCTGTTTATGTTTAAGAGCCTTGTTGGAAATGTGGTTCCAGATCACTTAGTCAGATTATGTATGAAAATGCAAACGAATTCCATACAGTAAGTTTTGTTTGCAGCGTCCCGCACAAGGGTGACAGCAGTCAAAAGAAAGCAAGGACTGAGCAGAGGGCAACCACAGAGATGGCTTTCATAATGAACGCAAAAACTTGTATGAAGAGAAAATTGTGCTATGTCACTCTCTACCCTGCGGAATGAGTGGATGTCCTCCAAATACGCCTTGTCCCCGATCTTTATTCAGCGTGCACCTTCTCCTCTCTCACCTGGATTCTTGCCTTTCCCAGGTCATGCACGGCCCGCAGTCAACAAAGTGCATCCCAGAGTAGGGCTCAGGCCAGACTAATCACAGGCAGATCAGCAGTAGATTAGCTGGCCGGGCCTGACCTCTAGGTTTTTCCAGAATTCAATTATGGTCTAGGTAATGACTGGGAGTGCTGGAACCCAGAGTTATTTGGACCACTGCGGAGCCACAGTGATTGAATTCGAAGGTTGCCGGGAGCAATGGTGGAATAGAATCCGCCGAGCCATCGTTGCCCCTGCCTGAGTATCACGGGGCTGGGAAGAGGATTGTGTCATGGAGTTACGTCCTGTGCCTGCACACTCAAACTCACAAATATAAACACAGCACAGATACACTTATTATGCCAGCAGAGACCACTGTAAATAACATTGCCTGTCCTCTGTGACATTACTGAATTATTGAAAGGAGAATATTCAGTTCAGTGCAATAAAACGTAATCAGATAACTAGGAAGCCTTATCATTTTACAATAGGATATTTTTATCTAATCACTTCACTTTCTTAATGCTCAGTGACATTATACACTTTAATGACTAGTACTCAATGTTTATTTTTTTAATATATGTATTTTGTACCTTCTTGTGTGGTATACAACCATCTTTTAATGAATGAATGATACACAAGTAGTAATAACTATCTAGAATGGAAGGATTTTGTGCACTATGTCACAAATAAAACAAATATTTATGGAGCAGAATAATAGTTGAAATGATGCCGGGGACAAAAATTACAAGAAAAACACAAAAAACTCCCTCATTATCATTCTTATATTACAGTTAAAATGACTAAAATGTACAGAAATTGTGGACTATCGAAGCTAAAAATAATCTATTACCAACAAATATACAGAAATTATTCAGTTTTCATGAGGGGGGGTTTAACTTAAGGGGGAAAATTAACTTTAATGTTCATTTAATATGTACGATCAGGAAAAGTTTTTGTGTTTGAAAGTGTGGAACAGGTTCAGTATAGAGTTAAAGCAATGTCCGAGAGTGAAACTATTTAAAATGAGGTACAAAGACACATTCTTTCAGAGGTACAGGGATGAGGGAGGTGTTGGCTATCACTGGGTGTGATAAGGATGTACAAATATATGTATATATGTGTATTATATCTTTATTTAGGCAGGACAGTGCACATTAATGAACATTTTTATACATTATATTTCAGTGTAAATATGCCGGAGTTAGCGTCAGTGCTAATTTTCTTCCGCAGTCCCCACTTCATAAATAAATAACAGTGATCTGTGCAATAGAAAGCAATGCAGTGGAATAAGTGCAGTACAGAGCAGGACAGTGTAATACATTACAAAACAGTACAGTTCAATACACTACAATAGAGTACAACACCACATTTGTGCCTATGTGTCAAGGACTAAAATAAACGTGTATATGTCTGTGTACGTATATGTATGTACATATATATGTGTTATTGTGTTATGGGTATATGTAAATTAGATTTATATCTCTTTGTAATGATATACAGTCAGAAACAAAATTATTTAACAATAAGTATCAAGCATTAGAGTATAGATATGCTTAGACTAGGAAGCTTATTATTTAAGGAGAAGAAGTGGGAGTTTATAAGTTATACTTCTTGTCACTCTTTTTCGAATATGTATTTTATGTCTTATGTTTAAATGTTTTATCTGTTTATTTTCTTTTTTTTTTTACATTCATATTTGAAATAAATACGTCAATCAATCAATTATTATGTGTTCAACTGCAATGTGTGCAGAGAAATAAAGTGAGGCGCATGCACTGCAGAAGTCTTTGTTTAAAACCTTGTTGAAAATGTTGAAAACTACTATGGCATCGAAGACATTTTCCTTGTGTAGAAAAGTGCAAAGGTGTCAGAAGTAACAACATCATCATCAAAAAAAAATTCCCACAGAACAGTATGATTGACAACTGATATATAGAGGAAGAGCTTTTATGTCAAATAAGGGTAATAACACAATTTTACCTCTATATTTCATGGCTACGTGCAGTTCACAGTAGTTTTCCATGCATCTGTTGCCTGTATTTGCATTAAACTCCATACAGATGTTTTCATTTATTCTGTATGTTTTGCTATAATGTGCAGGAGTGCCGTCCATTGCAATGGAGACCCAGCATCATCCAGAAGGGAAGTAATCTGACTTTTGAGGAGGTGACAGAAGATGACATTGGAAATTACACCTGTGAAGTCCAGTTTGGTGGCTTCTTGGTCAGAAGGACAACAAAACTGATAGTCACAGGTAAGTCTCAGATGGAATCAAACATGATGAAAATGAAGCTGTTTCTGTTTTATAAATGCAATGGTGAGTTGTTTCAGTGGAAATAATTAGAATGTACAAAGATGCATTTGGGCTGTTAAGGGTTAAAAACAGAGAATTATTAATGTGGCGGCACCCAAATGATACTAAGTGATATATTGTTATTTATTATAACATCATCTTCTGCATTTTGTTTCAGGGAAAATCAGGTATTTTCCTATATTTCATTCACTGATCATGTAAATGTTCATAAAATCTCAAAGTAAATTCACAACTGAAGAAAAAAGTGATGTTTTCAGCCAAATTTAACATTAACTGAATCTAAAAACATGTACAACCACTGTCATTTATCAAACTCTATGGGTTTTACTGGTAGATCAATGTTGCAGAAGATGGCGGTGTTTCCACGTTCACTACGGAGCCTTTGAACATCCATATGAGTCATATATGATAAAAAGCTGAGTAACTGCATTTTACCTGAATTATTTGCATGTATTAATAGGATTAGTGGTTCAGAAGTTATTAAATATTTTAAATCGGTAGATGTATTTGGCTGCCGGCGTCTGGTTGCATCTTAGAGGGTTAAGAAAACCATAGATATGCTGTGCTGGAGTCCCTGGTGTGATGAGTGTCAGATAAGTTTTTTTTTTTTTTAATTTGTAACTTTCTGAGTTCATTCAAATGTATAACTTAATCTTGGAGGATATGATTATTTTTCTCACAACTTTTTTTGTAAATATAGGACCTAAATCTTATATCTTTAACATTGACATGATGTGGAATTTTTTTTTTAATGTTTTTCTCCAAATATTTCTCCCCTCCTTATCCATTTTTTTTCCTACTTGTGCACTTAAAGAAAAGGTGCAGATGATAACACAAATGAACACAGCAAAAAACAAACACCCCAGCACAGAGTACTGCAACGGTGTCCTGCTGCTGTGTTAATTGGTGGGGGGAAGTAGAACGCTGTGGTTTGGACTCCTTCCCTTCTTCTAGCTCAGCACTTTCCAGCCAACCAAGCGGTGTTGAAATATTTAAGGCTATAGGCTAAACCCCTTCACACAGAGAGTTAAAGAGCCAGGACCAAGGTCAGAAGATTTACAGTACTCTGACTCTGCTCCCTCTGTTTCTATCCATCTCTCTCTCACTGCCTTGCACAGCTGAGCACATGATAAATAAATGCGTTCATTTGGTCTTTCTCTCGGTGAGTGGACTCCGGGATTGAGTGCTCTTTGCTGGGGTGTCCTACAAGGTCAACTGCTCTGATTAACGGAGATGAAAAGGTCAAATTCAGATTGTTTTTTTTTTCTTTCTCGACACAGTCTTGATAGTCCCATCCACTCCTTTTCAGTGCATAGACGTTCGGTGCCACCTTGTATCAAGTGTCAGACCAAACAAAATTATTGTATAAAATTACTGTTACCTCACCACCGAAGGGGAGGCAAGGGGTAATGTTTTTGGTTCGGTTTGTTTCTTTGTTTGTTTGTTAACACTCTAGCAGCAAAACTAATGGTTGAATTCATACCAAATTGGGTTTATAGATTGCCAGTGACCCAGAATATATTTGATTATATTTTGAGAACAGTAGGCCAAAGTTCACATTTTTAATGAATTTTTATATTCGTTTTTTTTTCCCATTTACTTATAATGGGTGAAATTTGAAGTGTTTGTAGCTGCAACATTATTGGTTTAATTCATACCAAATTTGGTTTATAGATTGCCAGTGACCCAAAATAGATGTGATTACATTTTGGGAAAAGTAGGTAAAGTTAAATTTTTTTTTTCTTCCCTCATTTGCTTATAATGGACACAATTTCACATGTCTGTAGCAGCAAAACTATTGGTTGAATTCATACCAAATTTGGTTTATAGATTTCCAGTGACCCAGAATAGAGGTCATTACATTTTAGGAAAAGGGTCAAAGTAAAAATTTTAATGAATTTAAAAACATGTTTTTTCTTCTCCCATTTACTTATAATGGGTGAAATTTCACGTCTATAAAAACATCACATTTTGTTTCAATTTACTTCAGACTTGGCACATTTATAGAGGCATGTGCTATGCTGACATCAGCACACATGTAGACATGATGACGTCAGCTGGATCGAAGCCAAAATAAGCAACGATACATGCGAGGGGCGGGGTTTGTTGTGCCTGGAACCATTTGTTTGGGTTTGTATTTGCAAAATGATGCTACGATTAACACAATTAACAGTAATTTACCTCCTATCTGTTAGAATTATATGTTAAGCATCCCTGTTAAAAAAAAAAAGCTATGAAAATCCACATTTGAGAATATATTTCTGTTTTGATGTGTGTGTTTTTTTTATTTCTTTATTTGCCCAAGCTGCTTTTGATTTTATGTGTTTTATAACTACATACCGTGCACTATTTCTGAAGTGTGTTTTGTCTGTGTGTGTTACAGTGTAAGTGAACACACACACTCAGAGCTGGTGTTTGATTAGTATCTTGTATGGTGTTTATTTGTGTCATTGACCATTGGTCTTATGTGATATGAGCGTGATAAACTATTTGCTATCTCGCACTAAGATCAAACAGGATGACACAGTGTACATACCTCCTCCACAGAACGCTGTATTATTGGAGGGAGCTAAAATGGGATTCTGGAAGTGTGGTTTCCAGATTGGCTATTCTGACAATTGGTGGCGAGAATTTTGTCTCTGATGGAGCTCAATAAAGATGAGACAAAAAGGATGTGGATTTCATAAAATTGGATGTTAATGAGCTTAGATGAGACACATACCAGTATTCTGCTACATGTGAGTACAGTAGATCTATAAAGGGATGCAGTGCCCCACTTCACTTTAACTATAAAACATACATTATCTCCCAAATCCCCACACCTTTTTTTTTTGTATATCTAATTAGGCAATTTTCTCCCTCCACTTAACAGACAAGATGAATACAACTTGTGTTTCTCCTGAAGCTAAAATGTCATTTAAAGATTATAGAAACAATCAGTCACTTCCAAATGAATTGTCTCTACATTTATCATTTTCTAAGTGATTTGTCACCATTTATCAAAATATTATTATCTGCTGCGTTTTACATCTTTAATCAAAAATCAGCTTTTTTCATGCATTTCATTTATTAGCTCAGAAAAGCTCAGAGTAAATTCAATAGTTATTATATTAGAACAGAGAAAAGTAAAGAAAATGACTTTTTCAATAAAATATATCATTAACTGAACCTCGAACAAGTATCTACATCTACTGATGTGTTTCCATTTTCATTATAGAGCCTCTAAACATCCAAATGGGTCAAATCGAATCTTAATGTAAAGCTGAGAAACTGTATTTTACCTGAATTATTTGCATGTATTGATCGGATAAGTGGATCACAGTTACTAAACATTTTTAGATCAGCAGATGCTTTTGGTCACTGGTGGCTGTTTAGGTCTTTAAGGGTTAAGGCAACTAACTTCCATAATGTTTAACAATTTATTTTATTTTATTTTATTTTATTTTATTTTATTTTATTTTATTTTATTTTATTTTATTTTATTTT
>JAPTMW010000015.1:18616773-18632425 GCA_029822955.1 Ostorhinchus angustatus | reverse complement strand
ATTATGTCTTATTTTAAGTGTGATGAGATATTTTGACTAGAAATGAGAAAAATACACTTAGTAAGATTTAGATTTTTACAGTGTGCAATTGGATCCCTTAATTAGCTCAACATCTTACACTGAATCTTTAATATAAGTGGACATATTTAAATAGATACAGATTGTGCACTTATAAAAAGCTACGGGGTCATAGTTCAGCATTCTTACACCTTTACTTGTTAAAACAAACAGCTGATAATGTACATTATATTCATATATATTATTCCTGTTGTTCCAGTACTTGGGCTGCATACTGATGGAGGGGTCTACAAAATAACAAACAAATAAAAAATAATTTAAAAAATATTGTGACTCTTTTGTTGAATTCATGGGGTTTTCCCTGTACCTTCTGTGAGTATATGCTATCTGTAAGTATGTCTTGCTAGAAAATATAGATCTATTTTACATCCACCATTAGTACAAGCGTACACAGGGCATACATCGTTGGAGAAATCCTGCCATTAGACAAATATTTGTCTCAGCGTTCTCCTCTACTCTGCTCTCTGAGTGTAACCACTTTAAAAGTGTCCCTTGGTAAAGTGAAATAACAACAACCTGCTGGAAATGACAAGTTTTGACAAAGACATGTACCAATTGGCATCATGCAACCAGCCAAGTCTACTTGGTTGTTTGTGGTTTGTCTTTTTTTTTTCATGGATTTAGCTATTTTAATTCCAGGGCTCAAGTTCCCACCAGACACCATCGCCTCACCCTGAGCTTAGAGCTGCTAAAGATGGTTACGATTGGTTTAGAGAAATACAAACATGCAAGAGGTTATTATTTTTACCATTTTCCAGAGGGATAGTGGATTGAGCCAGGCCTGTCTCCACAGCACTGACAAAGTATTGAGATAGTTCTAAATATTCACATCAGTACATTTTGTATGACATAAAAACCACCCCATCATCACAGATCAGAACCAGATCTTCCCTCTTTATTTGACAGAGACGGTTTAAAATTAATAATCGCATCTCTTCGATGGCAAAATTATTCATCAGTAGCACATTTTCATGCGAGTAAAGCATTCATTGTGATCCCCAGTTTGGCTGTTGAATGTGACATGGCTCACTCTGCAGCGGTGACCTGCTGTTGTATTGTCAATTACAGTGATTTAGAAGCGCAAGTGTGACCTCACCCAAAAGATCACATGTGCCAAAGTCACCCTGCAGAAATGACATCATGGATAATGATGTCATCCCAGGATTCCAGACCCTCTCCCATTCCCACTTAAATGCTTTTAGGCTTGGCTGCACACACACACACACACACATACACACACACATACACACACACGGAAGCGCATGCATGTACTTGCGCTTATGCTCACACACAACATCCACCAGAGGAGCCTCACCCAAGACGGAGTCGTGATATAAACAAGACAAACACACAACAGATGCAATAAGGATGTCATTTGGCCTCGGAACAAATAAAACAAGTCTCCAGAACGAAATATGCCTAATAATTAGCTTGTAAACCTTTAGGTTTGTGACAGAAGCCAGGCCGCAGCTTCTCATATTCCGCTGTGCCAGGAAAAAAAAGCTACTTTAAACACGACTCAAAATATAATCACACTGAGCCTACTTTAAAAATGCCAAAAATAGGTTTGTGGGCCACTGTGTTAATTTTCTGCTGTTTGTACACAGTTACTCACAAGTTTAAGAAAAAGAAAAACAAAAAAAGTTCAGTGAATGTGGAAAGTGTTAAAGCTACATTTAATGGTGTCTTCTCTAAATGAGCTTTATGTGTGCCTCTCACTTCTGAAGGTTAAGATGACCGTATTAACTAGAGCTATAGTAAATGTTCCCTTTTAGCACCCAGTTTGTTGAAACATAACACCTCTGTGCATTTGTTTACAAAGATTCAACTAGTAAAATAGTGATATTATGACGGCTGCAGTGTATTTCAATTAAAATGACTCACTTGTCTCTTTTCTTGTCTCCCTCTCTCACCCTTGCACACAGACTCCCCCATGGGCTCCATGCCCAGTGCCTGACCTTAGTAAATACGTGGCTAATTTGAAGCATGTGGCGGCAAATTGGAAACACTGAGCTTTTAAAACTGTGGACTTTCCTTTTGCACATGCTAATTCCTCCCAGGAGATCCCATCAGATGAAATGACCCAAAACATGTCAATGTTGGGGCGACATTTGGGCTCTCGGGGTGGAGGGGGAGTTGAGGGGGAGGGTTGGTTCGAAGGGTGGACAAAGAGCGGCTGAAGGGCAGAGGAGTGAGTGAAAGAGGGTGTGTTTAAAAGGGAGTAATTCATTCAAGTCATCCCTTAATAAAACACCACTGCTGCTCTCCTCCCTCTTTTACTGTCTCCCTCTTTATCTGTCATTTATTCACACACACACCTACACAAACACACACATACACACACCTCCTACGCGCAGGTGGAAATTCTTAGTGCTCTACCTCCTGTTCCAGGGAGAGCTGTATGCTCCATATAGGACAACAGGTGCACGCAAGGCAGGAGTGCACATGCACTTATGCCCGTTTGTTGGAGTGTGACTGTGTGTGTGGTTGTGTGTCTGTGCACGTGTTCACATTATACAACTCTTTATTTTGAGAAGTGCAGAGGGAGAGAGTGAGCTTTTGGCTGAGGTCCACATCTCACTCTGGGTGGACCCCTTGCCCAGCCCCCTCAGTGCTGCAAAAAATGTTCCCCTCACCAAGTTTTACAATCCTCTTTTTCTTCGTCTTCTTTTTTTTTTTTTTATCATAGTCTTATTTTCCATAAATATTTCCGTTACACACATACAAGTTTGTTAAAGACTGTATCTGTTGCTTTCTGAACCAAAAGTTTTCACCACACTTATCTATATGATATATCTTGTAACATCTCATCTATAAGCAAAAACATCCGTTGGTACTTACTGTATTTTAGCATTTGTTATTTCCTGGAAAATTAAAAAAAAAAAAAAAATCTGCCTTCAGGGGCAAAAGCTAATTTTGCACCAAAGGAAACTTTTCTCAAATTTTTGTGCTCCCTGCAGAGGATCTATGAGCTCTACTTCCTCCATGAGTGAAGCTGACCAATTAGAGCAGAGAGGGCTGTTTTGGGAGGGATTGGCCTCACCAGAGTTCTGTTTTTGCAGGAAATATGCAAAAGAAAATTGCGTTCTGCTAGGCACTTCATGGGAACTTTAACCTAATGATTATGTAAACATGTTGCAATACTTTTCCATAT
This sequence comes from Ostorhinchus angustatus, assembly GCA_029822955.1. Classification (NCBI taxonomy): domain Eukaryota; kingdom Metazoa; phylum Chordata; class Actinopteri; order Kurtiformes; family Apogonidae; genus Ostorhinchus; species Ostorhinchus angustatus. The sequence goes on along the minus strand of JAPTMW010000015.1, from coordinate 18,629,193 downwards.
AAAGCCATTATTTCTATTCATTCTTTCATTCATTTTCTGAATCTCTGGAGGGTCACTGCAGGGCTGGCGCCTATCCCAGCTACCACTGGGCACAGACGGGGTACACCCTGGACGTGACGCCAGTTCATTGCAAGGCTGACATATAAAGATGAACAACCATTCACTTTCATATTCACACCTAAGGGTGATTTAGATCGTCCAATTAACCTATGAGGGTGCTTCTCTCTCTTCTTTGGATAGGGGGAGGAAGCTGGAGGGAACCCACATGCAGAGAACATGTCAATTCCACACAAAAAGGCCCCAGCTGGTGGGCAGTGGGTTCAACCTCAGGACCTGCTTGCTGTGGGACGACACCACTACTAACCACTGCGCTACCATGTCACCCTTATTTTCATCAGAACAGAATTTCACTTGTATATTTGTACATTTATCTGTTTTTTACTAGTACTTTTTAGCCTTCATCTGTTCTTTTTAGCAGTCTATGGATATGAAAGACAAAACAGTACATTTAGCATTTGGATAATAATTCCAGCTTCTCTACTTGCTTGTTAGATTTTACATATTCTGAAATGAAACATGTAGTGGAAGATCAGCTCACTGTACATTTCCTAAACATCAGCATGGGGTCAGTCTTTTTTTGAACTTCATAAAAAGTGATGTGAGTTTATCTCATGGAATCTGCAGAAATACCTGCAGCCTTCCCTTAAGCAATACATTGCTTAACTCTTTAAAACCTGACGTGCCATCACTGACACACCCTGAGGATATGCAATTTGAATGGCTGTAACTCTTTCACTGTTTGTGCAATTGGAAATATTCCAATGGTTTCTGAAACCTGAAACATTGTGCTTTATAGGCTTTATTGGGTCATTACGGTAATTTCACCCACACCTGTACTAGAAGTTGGAGAAGAAGCCATTTTAGCAGAATTATAACATGCAGTACATTTTAAAGGATTGCTAGATTTTGAAAGATCTGGATAAAAGTGTTCTGGAAAAATGGACGAACGGACTCACAGCATATTTTCTAACCTTTTTATAGTCAAAATAATTAAAAAAAAAGTCCAGGTGGATCATTTTAGGCTTAGGGTTTAAAGGGTTCATGCGTCGTAACAGGTCAGTATCTTGCATTAATAATGTAAATGACATGCACTATGTTGTGTTTGTTGGTTGGTTTGTTTGATGCAATTCTTCAACACAGTGAAATGAGCATAATTTAACACTAAGATTCTGAAGGTTTGACATTAGAGCTTAATTGCTTTGCAGGGTAGTAGCTTTTACACTCATTCAGTGCAAGGAAAGGTGTTCATTAATATCACAAAGGCAGATAGTACAAGTGTTATTAAGTCTACTATCACGGTTTAGACACCACCAAGTATTTGTCTGTGATAATAAAATGGTGAGAGGTGAATTTTTTGCTTCCTCTCTCTATGCTTGGCACAAAGATGAGGACCCTGGTTTTCCAACAATCTGGAGGATCTCTATCCCGCTTCGTGTCCACAGACAAGCTTCCTTGTTGGTCTAAATTTAGCCCCGGTCCCCTCTGGAGGCTGGAGCAGGTGGAGGTGACGGGAGCTCTGGCCTATGCTCATGGGACAGACGGGTGAACTCCATGACCAAAGCCTCGGACCTCACAATCTAGTTATAGACCTGATAATGACATTCCTACTTCAGCACAAACACACCTCTAAAAATGAATCAGTTACTGCCTCAAACTGCTGGGTATAATCTGCGTCCTACTATGTTACAATCCCAAGCTGGAAACAACCTATTTCACTGGCAGACTCTAAAACCACTTATCAAAACTCTTCAGCACCACCACATGAAAACCTCCAACCATGCCTCAATATTTTGAGATTCAAAACATGTAATTTGAGACCAGCTTTTGCGGGCACACAGTCTCCAAAGAGCGCCATTGTCCCCTCTTGAAAAAAAGCACAACAACATGCTACTACTTTACCTTTTCTCTGTAATGACTGCAATATCCCTTACTACACATGATGTCTGTCCCTGCCGTTTCTCATTTCAGAAACTTGCTGATCCCCATACTGCTGGCCCATTCACCAGGATGACATCATTGGCTCAGACCATGCCAACTGTGCTCAATAAAGCCCAGGCGTGTTTCAGTGTGGGAGTGCCTCTGCTGCACTGAGACTCGTATGAAAGACGTGAGTGAGAAGATCTTTGTACTCAATTAGTCATGGCAAAAATTTGAGAGTATTGCTTGTCACCAGTACTCACCGAGTAATTACACAGAAATTGAATCACTTCAACAACATCCTTTCCTACCTCCAGTGTGCAAAGCTGTGCTCAGTGAAGTGTGTGTCTTTTTTTTAATGTTAAAGAGCTGGGGTGGGAATCACAGAGCAACACACGATACCACACTACCACAATATGTTACACACAATAACAGCGGTGTCATGATACAGCGTTTCTGCTATACCGGATTCATTATAAGACATTCATGTAAGGAGCATCACAACAGCAACGATTACATAAAATTAGCGAGTAACGAGACAAAAATATTTCCATTAAGTGGTTTTGAGGAGATGAACTAGGCTGCCAAGTGCCATCAAAAGGCGGCAGTGTAGGCTACATTTCACATGACATAATAAACAAAGTAGAAAAGTAGAGTATTCTGTTGCACTTTTCCATTCATCTACACTATTTGTTGCTTCTACCAGCCATGTTTTAAGCATTATGGGAAGACATAGAGTACACAGTAGATCAGTCATGACTTAAGTGTTCCTTCCACACCACATTATGTGCATTGACTCTTCTTCGAAAAACCCACCTCAAAGCCTTTTCTAATGTGAAAATACATTATGGAAACACAGCTAATGTCTGCATAACTGAAGACGGGAAAGGGGAAAAAAGCATGAATTATGTATTTATTCACTGCATTGTGGTGTCAGTTTCACTGACTTTGTTAACTGACATGAAACAATGTAGCCTACAAAAAAAGTGCAAAGCATCTTAGCTCGGTGCCTCTTTAACACATGCACTCACTAAAGTAGCGACTGTGACGAGTCAAAATCCATTTAAGGCGCCTGCATGTTTAAATAAAAATATCACTCTATCACAGGTTATTATGATATGATATATGATGCATGCACATAAGCACATCACATCTTTAATCCCACCCCTATTGAAGAACATTCTACTGAAATTCATTTATTTATCAGAATTTTTCTCCAGACTGTGAAATCCTAAATACAAAAGTGTTAACAACAGACAATAGAGCTAAACAGAACTGAGACTGTCTGTGGCGCCCCGCCATGTACTGGTTTTAATCTTAATGACAGTGTGTGCCTGAGCTTTGTGGTGTTATGGTAGCAGCAATGTTGGGCAATTAAACCAACTTGCCCCTTTGAGCCCATCCCCTCCCTTGTTCTTTGCCACACCTCCACTTCTCACATCACACCACTACTGCTCTAAAGACCAGCTTGCCTCTCTCTTTTGTGTGTCTGTTTCTGCTTCTCTGGCAGTCCGTGTCTGTCTTCCTCATTCTCCTCGCCCTGCTCTCTCCAAGTACTTGTGCTAACACGGCAGTTTGGCTGATGGTCTGGGTATCGCGGGTGTGTGTCAAACAGCACCTTCCCTCTGAGGAAAGAAGCAGAGGGAAGGCTGCAGGAGGAGGAAGAGGGAAGGAGAAGAAGTGAGGGGGGTGTACACACACTCACACATAGCACAAACACACATACACTGCATGGTGATGTCATTTAAAATGACATCATCCCATGGAGGGGAGCCAAGGGACCTGATGGGTTAGCATCCTCCAGTGAGTTAAAGGGAGAGAGCAAGAAGGAGACTGAGGGAGAGAGGGAGAGTTGTAAATAAAGGAAAAACAAAAATGAGGACTGGACCTATTAAAGCAACGATGACTTTGATGTGAATTTCCATTCTTTGTTGTTCTACATGACGACTCTTCGCTCTCATTATCCTTCCTTTCAGGAATACTTGCTTCATTTCCATTTGCAGGTGTTGTTGTCCTGAGGGAAGTATGCATGAGTGCAGCTAAAGTGCAGCTAGAGAGCAAGAGAATCAATACCAACGAGCTAATACAACCACACAAACACATCAAGCACACAAGTATAATATCTGCCTTCACACACAACCATTCTTCTTAAGTAGCATATGCGAACAATACACACACAACAATATATTTAAATGCAGACACAAGGACAAGTGCACAAATAAACACACTGTCACACACATTCAGCTCCTAGTAGGGACACCTGTGTCTCTGCGTGCTTCCATTGTTGTCCACTTGGCTGTGCTGTGCTCCACACTGTGCTCCCAGCATGCCTGCCATCTGAAACCAGACACCTATGGATGAACATCCTGCTGGAGTGATACACCTTGCATTCTCTGGTGCTGCTGCCGATGCTCAAGGCTTTCCACCTGGCACACACTTCTGTGTTATTTACAAAAAGCTTCCTTTATCGTGTTTATGCATTTCTGCGATAGTAACATGGTAATTATGTCCATTATTCTTGATAGGTAGTCATATTTGTTTACGTAGTTTGATGAACTGCCAGTAACACTGAATCTTTCCTTTCAGCACAGTGCACTGACAGATGAAAGCTGGTGTTTCTAATACATGATGATTCAATCTTCCTTATCACATACTGCTGTTAGTGGCAAACTGACTCAACAGTATAAATAGAGAGGCATGCAGTGTGGGACAGAGAGGAGCAGGGATGAGAGATAGGAAGGGAATGATGGAGGGCTCATCGTGATGTGAGGGTGTGAGTCCACACAATGGAGGAAAAATTTGGTCAGGAGAAAAATAAACCAAATAACCAACGTCTATTCTTAGATGTGTTATTAGTCACAACCATATGTCAATAGACAACATAATGCAGGCGTGAGTTACACACAGTCTTTTTTTTCATCAGGATACCCCTTGCAAGTCAAAAAGTCTGCTTCATTTCAATAACATGTTCAACTTACATAACATGAGAGATATAATTGGAACAGAGAAGAGGAAGCAGACAGTTTTAGTGATTGCTTCCCCTTTATGTCCCTTCACTTGGACCAGTGTTTTATTGGAATGAATGATTCCCCACCCCTGTCTTAAAAATAATATGTGATGCAATGTGATAAAAAAAAAAACCCAATATCATTTTAATCTGATTTAACCTATGGGACCATGAAAATGTAAATGTTTACACTGGCATGAATTGCACACGTTATTATGTATCTGCACCCCTGTCCACCCTTACCTACCTTCTTTCTTTTCTCTACAGTATTGGTTTGGCAACATTGGCACAGGCACACTCCTACTTCTTCCGATCTTAGTCATAGGCCTCACTCATGAGGCACCAGCTGAAGCTCTCCAACAATTGATATGTTTGGTCACTTCCGTGTGTTTTCTCTCTCTTTGCCTTTATCACTCTTGCGCACACATACTGGAGACATGCAAATGGACACAAAGAATAAAGCAGGAACAGGATTCAGTTCAAAACACAATCTCCCCGTATCATCCGGTTCTTCAGGTAGGTTAAGTTTGCATGCATCGGAGTAGTATTAAGCCTTTGTGCATTAAGAGAAAGGGAACATATACTATTGTGGTTATCCATTGTGTTCAGGTTTTCTCCGGGAAATGTGTTTGGCTCAGGTCGCTAAGTTACCTGTCGATTCCTATTGTGCTAAGAGACTGAGTAGGACAGGACAGAGAAGTTATCAGGAACACTTGCTGTCCCTGTGGACACCAGCCCATAAGCACTCTGTGAATATGGGACACCTTTTGTGTACAATAGCATGCTACACTGAAGGTCTATGTGTGTGACTTCCTGTCAGCATGTGTCAGCTTGTACTATCTACATTACATAACCATATATATGAGATAACAAGCTCATACGGACACTTTGTCTTACTTCTGTCTTTTTTAAATATACATTAATACAATAAAAGACTAATTTACTTGGACTTTGTAAGCAACTTCTACAATGTCTCACATTTCTCTCTATGTTACAAACACATGCAGACAAAAAAATGCATCATACATGTGTACACAGTTTGCCTTTTAAGATTTTACTGCTGGCTTTTAAGTCTCTTTTTAACCCGAGGATCTCCCCCGCAGCTTCTGGTTGATCTGAGAGGAAGATGAATGATTGTAACATTACAACTAATTCATTGTGCGTGAGAAAAAGAAAATGTGAAGATATTTAACAGCAGCTGCAATGTCTTTACTGTAAGAGTCTGTGAGAGAATAGCTTTTTAAAAAGCTGCAGATTGTTTTAATTCAAACGCATCGTCATCCTTTCAACTGTTTTTGCAATCTTTACATTTGAGCGGTAAAGCGCTTTGAAAAATGCTGAGTAAACCCAGTTTATTGTCTTGCAGCACCGAGGCCTGTTTATGTTAACACAGACAGCATTATTGACTTTTTTCACGCTGAACATTTCTGAATATAAGTTGTGGCAGTGACAAAGATATGAAAAGAATAGGAGACCTTTGAACTTGTTCAGGCAATTTGCCATTAAAAAGCATAATTGGAGGGGTCCAGTGAAGGGTTCAACATGTTCTCAACCCACTCCCAACTAAATGGCCAACAGTTTATTTAAGGGGACAAATAGGTCAAACAGTCTCTAATTATCCCTCAATCAAAGGCAAGGATTTTCTTTTCTTGCTCCTTTTTCTCCTTTTCTTTCCTGTGTTGTGTGACAGAGCAGCATCGTTCCAACTCACCAACCAGCGGTCTCTGTTGACCTAGTTCTACTCTGGACACAGGGTGCTTTAGGACAGGCCTCACCCACTGTCTCCTCTCTGGGCCTGTATAGACACACAGAACAGGACGTAAACATATTCACTGAGAGAACATCTACAACATGCAGTCACTTTCATACTGGCAGGTTTAGAAGAGTCTTGGATAACAGTATGACTGTGATTATGTTTGCAGGACATTTTGTCTCTGTAGCATGACTTAAAAGCAGAATTGTTAAATGAGCTGTCACTATCTTTAAGATCTACTATAGAGCTTAATTTTTTAAGCAAATCTTATAAAGTCATCAGCAGAGGGTTGAGAAGTTTGCTCCATTTTATTATTATTATGAAGAAATGCTGTTTTATGAGTATATCAAAAAAATAATCCTAATCTCTATTGTATATTTTCTACTTATAATCAATAAATTAAATAATTCTACAATCTGAAAAGCTGCCTCATTCTCAGATGATTTCGTATCAGTGTGTCATGAGCGCGATTACACAAACACACAGGCTACTGAGTTTCTAGTTTTGAGTCATATACAGTCCTCCCACACAATATGACCTTTCAGCTGCAACTCATATTCTAAATATCTAAACTAAATTAAACAAAGGGTGTTATGTTCTTAACTGTCCTCCTCTTGTGCAAGTAAATACGGAGCATTTGTTCGTTTTTTCTTGAAAATGCTTCATATATAGATAATCAATTGCAAAGTTGAAACAACAGTTCGTAAACAGATGCGTCAAAGCGCATTGGAGGGAAGCTTTGGATGCTGTGCCTTTATCTGTGCTTGCCTTTCCTGTTGCTTTTATCAGCCTCTCCAAGCTGTGTACTTCGGATAATTGTTGACTATAAACAGATATCAAAAATGACAAATATTTCTGTCAATAATTCACTTCCCAAACTAAAATGCGCATGATTCTGGCTGCGCGTTTATGAACAAAAAGTGAGTGGCACGTCCTGCGCTTTGTTCCTGTTTCATGCAACTTTCAGATAGGAAAGGTCAGAGTTAGTGCAATTTAGAGTTAATCACAACCCATAAAAACGGCTTTTTATGTCCATCTGTCTTACATTTTGAAGCAATCATTTGTCAGATGTTACACAAGAGCCTGCACCAACCTACATGGCGTTTTAGTGGAAGAGGTGGCGCACAGATGTCAAAGTAGAAATTAAGAAAAGCGTCTCCAAACCAAAGCGAATTCTTTGGCGCTCTCATGGAGTCTTGTTCTTTATCGATGACCTTTAAGGGGAACCGCAGCCCATCAGATTATTGTGCCTGATTACTGTGTCTTCTTTGCATTCTGACTGTGCATCAGCCCACACATCGGGCAAATATTCAAATACTCCTGCATAACTGTAAGCGTGACACTCCCAACAACACACACACGCACAGAGTTTTCTTAGTTTTCTTCACTTCTGTCAGCTCGTTTAATCTCTGCACAGAAAACCTGGAAAAATAAAGGTAGGTGCGTTATGCATGACCAAATAATATTTAACAAATGGATTCTGCAGAATGTGGTATTTGACGATCTGGTTTTCGATGTAAATAAGCTCACAAAGTTTCTGTTTTTTCGTTTTTTAATGTATTTTTAAAAATATATTACAAAGGCTATTGAATATAAATACGCATGCGTCTATTTAGAAGTTGTATTTGTAGTTTTGTGTTTCAATTTTGCGTCGACATCTCGGACTGTTTGAGTGTTGCCTCCGAAAATCAGCTCAAATATTAAAGTGACAAACAAAATGGGGCAGATTTGTAACTTCAGTTTATTGTATTGTTGTTTTACAGTTGAGGTGTGCTTATATTTATGATAAAACCTTCAACCTAATGACATCAAGACATCAGTTGTGCACCTGCTGTGTCAATATAAAACCAAAAATAAACAAGAAGTTTGGCTTAAGTTCATTAAATTGTGTTAATTTGGAACATATTCTAGATGTGGTGGTTGATTTAGTTCCTCAGTGACTTATTTCTCTACTTTCTAACAACCTGCACTTTCTGGAACATCGCATACAGTAGGACGAATTACCATCATTTGAGCATATTTGTGCAAATTCCACAGATGCAATACAGTTTCATCCCAACAACTGGAGCTCTATTGACATCAAATCCAACTTTATCATGTCAAACATGTGCTACATTATACTGGTTTAAAGTTTGCACATTCTTCCACATCATGAGTAAATAGTTTTTTTTTCTTCAAGTCACACATTCTGGTTCAGGTTATGGAGATTTTGTAGAAATGCTTCAGCAAAATCTCCAAAAACTTCCCCCCTTGCAGGCCTTAGGTTTTCCATTTTACCCCCTTTTCATTTTCAAAGTCATGGGACCCTCATGAAACTCCAGGCCTGCACAATGGGCCTACACGTGCAGGTTACATGCATCACCTGTGACGTCGTTTTTCATCTAATCTCATCTGATTTATACTTGCATTTTTCTCACAACTGCCTTTTTCACTTAAATCCACAGTCTTTGAAACTGACTTCCTCTTCCTCACATCTCTTTTATTCCTATCTCGCCAAACTTTTAGCCACTGCCCCTTACGTTATAAGGTCAAAAAAAAGGGTTTTCAATTGCATTTTTGAGCCTGATCAGGGCGCTTTAGGGAGTCTAATTTAGGCTAGAAATGATCTAAAGCATCTCTGTGAAGTGTACTGCCAGTCGTCAATTCTGATGGAGAGAAAGGGCGTCTTGATGGTGACTTCACTGACACCAACAGCTTCCTGACGCAATGCTACTGTAACAGCGTCGGAGAAACAGGGAGCTCACCTTTTTATCCGATGAACCAACATGATCCTATTTCTGCATAGTAAGCCGTCTCAGCTCTCCCTCCCTTCGGTTCCACCAACAGTAACGGACTTGGTGCATCAAAGAGTAGTCCCTTTGTGCTTCAGTTTTTACAACATGAGAGCAAAAGCCTAATTCATTACACGACTTGTTGCGTTGCTTTACGGTCACGTCTCAGGCGTCAGAAACCAAGAAATCCAATTACACCACCTATGTGTGGTAAATATCCACACTCTTTGCTTTTTTTTTTTTTTTTTTTTGATGGCATTTGCTTCCATGAGGAGAAACTGAACTTTTTTTTTTTATCACCTGATGTCGAGTAACCTGTCAAGAAAAGGACCAAAAAGGATGGGGTAATTTCTCAACTTCAAGAAGAAAAGTGAACTCTGATGTTGTCAAATAGTTTCTGACTTGGAGGAAATCGCCTGTGTGCTCCAACTCGATGATGGGGAAGCGGTGGTAACGCGTTACTGAGCATCGTTACCGCCCTGCACTGTCCGGAAACTAGCAGAATGTGAAATCGAGTGTAGGCTGTATGCGTTCGCGTTAAGTATCAGAGAGCAAGCTTTGGAGCTCCGACGATAACAAGAAAGAAAGATCGTGTGAGAGTAGGAAGCAGTGGTTCTGTAAAAAAAAAAAACAAAAAAGAAAACAACAACATCCAAGTTACCCAGTTGGGCTATGCAAATGTTTCTGCTCCATACGCGCGCACGGAGCGCACCGACCTGTACCGCCTGATCTAGTTGGAGAGCCCGTCGAACCCAGGCGCTGTTTGCCGTGTAGCTTTTCTATTTCACTTTAAAGGGATGCTAGTCGTCCTGACACGTGAGCTGAGCTGATGAGACGACTTTATCGCGGATTTGGATGAGGGGTTTTCTGTGCGTTAATGGTCAGGCGTGCGAACTAGGCTATGGTGCGCTCAGATGTTTTTTTTTTTTTTTTTTTTTTTTTCTTCCTCTCGGTCGCTCTGTATCCACCGCTCCGCCTCCCCCTTTTCGCAACATTGACGCAACCAAAAATACTGGAACAAAAGAAACAACTTCCTTGAAGCTTTGCTGAAACTGCACTTAGTCGGAGAATGGAAGCTTGTTGTCAACTTGCCTGGGTGGAAATGTCGAGGTGAGGTTGTCACCAGTGGCCGGATGGCAGCGACACAGATGCATTCGATCACTCCGAAACGCATCCGATGGATCCAGTAAGTGCCATTAAACAATCAGTGGAGTAATTTCAACTTTCGGTGTGTGACCTCTCGTCTAGTTGAGCTTGCTGTGTAGTGTCAGTCACTGCAAAAAAAAAAATAAATAAAAAAATAAAGTCGATTTGTGAGACAGTGAGGACAAAGTACTGCCGTTTAAAGTCCTTCTTAATGTAATGCTGTCGAGCTGACGAGGGAGAATATAAGTTATAGGCCGACCATTTTCATTGTGATGTCGTCGATGTGCATGCTGTTTTCCAAAATGACAAGTTTGTACTCTTGTTTTTTTTTTTTGTTTGTTTTTTACATTTTGACATTTATGAGACATTGGCACCGAGGTAGTAACTGGACACTGCTGTCAGCTTAAAACACTGTTGTTGAGGATTTGGACAATTAATGTGTGCGTAAATTCAGTGTATAGTAGTAAACACAAACGTGCGGTGCATTGACAAGTCCTCAACACGGACAGTTTATTATTGTTATTCATGCAGCAGCTTTGAGCAGTCGCCGGTTGCATGTAGATCCCGGTGATCAACAAACAAGCTACAACACGGCTGTGGGATAATTTTATTAAACACATACGGTGTCGTTATTTTGGGTGGTGTGTGTAACTTTCTGTGGAGGTTTAATCCGCAGTTTGGGCGGACGATCACTCTGCTTTGTCGCGTCGGTGTTTTCACTGCATGAACAAAGGACTGGATGGAGTAGTCGGCTCGGCACAGAGCGTCGGTGGAGAGGCAGGCGGGCTGTTTACAATAATAACACGATCGTGGTGACGTCACGTAACTGACAGCGGCCTCGGCCAATCGGGAGGCCGCTCTGCGATCAGCAACACGCTATATTTGGAAAGTGGTTACATCATCGAGGTACAACAGAGGACTGAGAAGGGAGGGACTTCCGCAGGAATTCTCAGTTTGTAGTCCAGAAACAGGACAATGAAGAGATGAGCTTTGTCTCTAGAGCTTGAAGTTCGACTTTTATAACGTCCTGACAGTTTGTTTGCGGTATTTGTGTATCTATAGGTTGTAAATAAGCAGTAAGCCTGCACATTTTACTGCTACTTTCTGATCATGTCATTATAATTAGGCTGTATGCACCAATTTCTCTTCCTCTGAGCAGCATCATTTCAGCAGTTTTTTCATCTGCTAATAAAAATGCAGATCTCTGTTAAATGTGCAAGTACGCCCGAGCCACAATATCACAAAGATCTTCACATACCTGGGCGTAAAACCTGGAAAAACAACCTCTAGAGCTGCAGTAAAAGTGAGCATTTGTCCTCAGTGATTTCCTCAAGTTCAGAAAGTCTTGCATTTTCATAAAGAATTATTGTTACAGACTTTGGTGTACCAATCACAAGGCATTTCATACGATTTGTAACATAGGTTTGTTGTCAAAACAGCAGTTGGCCTATGTGTCATTACATTTTTTGTCCTGCCGTATAAGAATGTAGTTACTTGACAATATCAAATGATTTAATACAAGCAGAACGTTCAATATAAGCAGCTCAGTCGTGCTTGTGTAACAACAGTTTTATGTCATTGACCTAATGACCGATCATTGTTACACTTTACTTCGAAAACCACACATTTAGGAAGGAAAAGGTGTAATCTGCACCAAATACTCGACTCAATCATAGTAAGACATTTCTAATAAAACCTAAATCCATTCCAAAGACACATCTGAATTTTGAGCCATACAGAAATGTCCGTGTATTACAGATGATTGG
>JAPTMW010000015.1:18598433-18610523 GCA_029822955.1 Ostorhinchus angustatus | reverse complement strand
GCGCTGCGTGGGCTGCGAGATCATTCGAGAGTGCATTTTCTGCAACCAATCAGCTGCGCGGAGTCCACTTCGCATCCAGCCAATGGGGAGAATGGGAGGCTCTATCGAATTTGAATGAGGAGTGTATCTTTTCGGCGCCATTTTCGAGTGAGCAGCGATTGCCTCAGCAGCTGCGGGGAGAGGATGCTGCGATCATAGAAAGCTGTCGCTGAGACGAGGGACAAACCGAGCGCTCAAAATTAAACTGCGCTTTTACGAGGAGAAACCGTGTAATTTCAACGAAAACACAGGTAATTTCCCGCAACTAATTCTTTCGGCTGATTTTAATCGGGCGTTGTGGACGTACGAAACGACAGTAATACCTGAAAAAGACAAGACCGACCGTGGCGGGGAGACGTTAGCCATTTGGCCAGCTTTGCCAGCTTGTACTACTCGGAGCTGCTAGCATGTTAGCTTAGCATGCTAGCGCATAGAAATGGATTTCTGACTTTGCTGCGCTGTAACGGTAAAAAAAAAAAAAAAAAAAAAAAATGCGCTCAATCAGCGGTCTGTTTTATCCAGGTTTGGGGGCACAGCAAAAAAAAAAAAAAAAAAAAAAACGAATCCCCGGACATTCATTTTATAAGGAGGAGGCATATAACTTGGAGCTTATTAATTAAAGTTGGACTATAATGGACTATTTTTTTCGCATTTGAGCCTAGTTTTGAGCGGGAGGTGCAAAAGCAGCCAGGCTCCAGCAACGGAGAGAGACAGTCGGCAGTGTCAACAAATGCACACGGCACCTCCACTGTCTTAGGAGGGAAAAAATGAAAACGAGCGACCGGTACAGGCATGGTGCTTTTGTGTTAAATCAAGTTTATCAAGCTTTTCATCCACGGTAGACTTTTTTTTTTTTGTCGTTGCTGTTAAAACGTCTCCCGTGTCTCAGGGTTTAACATTAAGACAGTTATTGCTCGTTATGTCGTTGTCAGCTATGCCATAATAATGATAATGGGTCATTTTTATTTCCCTGCTTGTGTCGCAAAGTGGTTGTTAGCGTGTTTGCAGTCTGACTACGGACAGTTGTTTTAATGTTGCTCTGGTGCAGTTCCTCATAATTGACTTTGTCCCGTCTTATATTAAGTTCTTGTTTATGTCTGGATCCGTTTATGGATGAAAAAGTTGTATTGGCGTTGGATGATCAGTGTGGCTCTGAGCCAAGTGACAGCAGTTATAGGTTCCAAGCAACTTCTGATGGTTCAACTTTAATAGCGGTGTTAAACGTCAGACATATGGCTGTAATAACTGCTAACGACGAAATAATATTGAATTAGCGTTAGTTATTAAAACAAGGGGGGTTGTATGGTAAGCTGTGTCACTGTTCACGCCTCGTTAGGTTTGTAGGTTCATGGTGGAGTGATGCAAAGGGCTTTTCAATCATTTCCTTCTTTTTCCTTTTGGCTTTTTGCTCTTACTAAACTCTGCGCCCTGGACCCTCATTAAATCCAGCTAAACTGGAGAAATAAAACCCCTGTTTGATCTGTCCAGGTAGGTGAAAAGTAGAGAAACGAACTAAACCTTGAATTCTTGAAGAGGTTGGATGTTTTTGCCTGTCTTCTTGTATTCACGGAGACTCGACTAATAGAGGAAAAGAGAGGCTCCTTATAATTGTGCGTTTAAACCCGCCCCTTGTACTTCCTTCTAAGTAGAGATCGGTTTAATGTGTTACATAATGTGAAGCCCTCCTATCTTTTACTGTGTTGCATTTATTCTATAAAAGTGTTTGTATTGTCTAGGACCATTTCAGTGTTCTGATTCAGAAAATCTCAAATCAAAATGAACCACCTTTATAACACGAGATGTTGTTTTAAGCACCTTTTGCCAATTTTCTGCAGCCTTTTCCTGCACCCATCACATCTGAAAGTGTGCTCATCAATAGCAGTTGCTTGTTGTTTTTGTCTTTCTCTCGTTAAATTTATTTATTTATTTTACCCATCATATTCAGATATGCATGACCTGAAATTGCAAATATTTATCCACAGATTAGTACTTGCACTGGGAGAGGAGGAGCATTTTGTTGAGATGATGGCATATATTTGGACAAAATTTGGAAACGTGATACAAGAAAAATATCTTCACAGCCACATAGTAGTGCAAATAAGTGGAGGAGGAGGAAATCACTATACTATGAGATCTGATGTGTCTGACCGAAAATATGTGGGTGTACGAAACACAAGGAGCACTCTGATAACTTAAAAATATGAGTCTTGTAATTACCTATTTTACATCAACATTTTTTTTAATTAAAAAAAAAGTCTTCCTGGTTTATTTGGAAAAAGCTAGATGGTGTATTTAATCAAAGATCACATTTTACACAATTAAAAAAAATTAAAAATCCCCATCTGATAATATAAAGGATTGCATGTGATGAAGTGGTAGACGGTGTAAAATGTATTTAGGTCGTGTATGTGGAATGTTTTTCCAAGTATTATTTTTCACATTATCAGCTTGAATTTGTAAGAGGGAAGTGCAGGTAAAATGTAATTGTTCAAAGTTCATCATCTGTTTGCTTTTACAGTAAGCATTAACAACATTTAGCTGCCATGTGTACACCCATTGTCACATTGACAGACTAAGTACTTTGGCGTTGTGTGGTGCTCAGATCTGAAGTGGCCTCAGTCTGTCAGTGTGTGATTTCAGTCAGATTGCTAGGATATGAAATTGCTGTGATACCTTACTAAGAAGAAAAAAAAAGAAAATATGCAATTAAACCTCTGCTGTTAAAAATACAGCTGTGATTGATTTTGTCAGTATATTTGCTTGAAATTTAATTATCTAAAAATATTATGTATGGTACTTAATATTTCAGAGAAAGCTTTAGTGGTCATGTCAAATTTAGTTTGTGCATCTCTATATTGTAATTAGCTTCACAGTATCACCAGTCTGATATTTAGTTTAGTTTTGTTTAATTAAAAAAAAAAAAAAAAAAGTATAGATTTGATTTTAAAACTTCTTATCTCTAGAATTGAGTTGATAGCACTTAGTCAAAGTGAAGTTTCATACTGGCAATGCAATATTTATTCTTACACTGCCGGTTCACAAGGTTGTGTGGGGAAATAATTTTCTCATACATGTTAAGCAGGTGTAAATATGCATAACTGTTTTCAAGAAGTTTGAAACTTGTCATGTTCACTGCCAAATTAGCACTGGTGCATTTTACTTGTTTTTATGTATTGATTTTTTATAAACTTTGTAGTCTCACAGTTAATCTCTTTTAAATGCTACAGGTCTATATCTCCCCTCCATTCTCTGGTATTTGCCTTTTCATTCTCTGTTGAGCACCGATCTGCTGTTTCAGACTGTTAGCATGACATTCTGTGACTCATCATTCTGTCTTCTCAGACCCCTCCGGCAAAATGGGCTCCCACCCCCATTTCCTGGTGAAACTGTGCCTCTTCTCTTGTACTTGCTCACATGTGTTGTAGCCAGGCTGCAGAGAACCCCCACCCTTCTCTTCCTCTTTTCTGCACCACTCAGCACAAACTTTATAGTATTCAAATTTGCTGTGATGAGACAGGTTTTCACGGGTCTTGCTAGTTATTTTCCAGAAATTAGTCTTGGTTTCAGTTATGTGTGTCAGCAGTATTGTATAGAAGTTGTCATATGGTTTCATGTACACCAGTCAATTCTCTGTACAACATAATCAAAGTTCTGTAATTTTTTTAAAAAGTGGTCATTTTAGGTAATACTTGCATGTAGTTGCATGATCTGTGTTGAACTAGGGTGTGATTGCATTTTGCCTCGTGCCTTTTAGCTGCAATGTTGAGGCTGACACTGAGGCTCATGAGTTTGCCAAGTCCTTGCATGGTTCTTACAAGCATATGCTTTGCATTGGCTTTGATTTTTGCATACTGTAGGCAGGTATTGCTTGGAGCTGTACACCTGTTTCACAAAACAATAATGTTTAAAAGTAACATTTTGAAATTGTTAATGATAATGTGCTACAGCACTGTGCAGCGTGTGTATATTTAACCAAAGTTTTGTATATCCAGAAAGTTTTACCAAAAAGTCCTAAAAAATTTTGGATGCAGTAAAGTTAAAATATGTTGTGAGCATCGATCTATTTAGGGCAATTCAGGTTGCATAATTATTCAAATCATAATCAAAATATCAGTATGTAATTATATGAGTGTAAAAAGCTGCAGTTTAGAAGTCTAGATGGAGATGGATTTAGAGTGATCTAAATGCAGAATTGGGTTAAAAAAAATCATGTTTATAGCAGAGGGATATTGTGGAAAAAATGGAAAATGAAAGTCATAAAATAGTGTATTTTTATCCTTTATGTTCATTTATCTTTATATGTTTAAGTTGAAAATGAAATACACACTTCAAAATTAACATTTTGTGTCTTTTCCTAGATAACTACGCAAGTAGCCTGACAGGCATGAAATTGCAATATTGTACACCACAATCATTCAGCAACTTTAAAGTTGTTTTAAAATTTTCAAAAGGTCAGACATTTATTGCAAAATCATATCTTATGAACCTATTCCCTTTTTAAGTGTTGGTGATATTTAAAGAGTTCTGTTTTTGGGGGAAAACATATGTGGTACAGTGCCTGTAAAATTTACGCTTAGTGGTTATGTAGAAATTTGATAACATATAAAACCACTGGTACTGAGACCTGAGATAACAAGGTGCATGCCTCTGACATGAATCTTGCCTCTTTTCCGTATATATATTTTTTTATTTTATTTTGTTACACAGGGTTTTTGCCTGGGGTGCTTTATGTGGTCTACTACTGAGGGAAGAAATATAACTAAAGTATGGGTGGCTTCATGTGTATTTAAATTTAATGACCCTAACATGCTAACAGGTCAACACCTATCCACTGCCCCTATCAGGCAGTGTGACGTGTGCAGAAGGAGGAGATGTGTAACACACAATAAGAGTAACACATTTTCATAGCTCACTTTTAAAAGTTTCCTTCAAATGTTCCATAAATATCAAAATGTTCCATTTTGCTTCTGTCATTTCTTACTGCACTTAAGTAACTAACTTAAATAAGTTGTTAGGCCATGGCTAAGAAACATTTTGTGTATAGTCTTTTACATTTGTGCAATAAACAGTGTACTTTTGATTTATTTTGTCATTGAACCAGCGGTGTAACATCAAAACTCGACATCCTTGGATAGCCTCATTGTTTTTAAGGAAATGGTCTGGTTGTTTGGTGTGTCTGTTGAACAATCATTTTTAACACTGTCAACCACAGTGACACAGGCATTAGAGCTGGCGTGTGTTCAAAGAATACATATAGTCTGTATGTGTAATTGGTGCGAGTCTATGGGTGTGTCATTCGGCTCACACTTTAGCTTTGCTTCCTCTTTTGTCCCCTGTGTGTCCACACACTTACCATATTCATATCAATTTGGGTTCCAATTCCAGCTTTACTGCTGGTTCTGTAAGTTGTTCTGGACAGTGATTTAAAAATGTAGCGATTGTGTGAAAATTTGTGGTAGTTGTCATTAGTTAATTATGGTAGAAATTTCCAGCTCTGGCTTTGTGTAGTTAAATTCTGTTGGTCAAGTGTAAATTAAGTGCTCAGGTTGTACTTCTGAAATTGTGTCAGAGTGTACTGCTTTGTCTGCATCCTGTTTATTGCTGCTGTGTCTGTTGTGGCAATAGAAGGAAACCTGAGAGTTCAGATTTAGTATTAAATAACTGGACACATCAAAGATGTACATGAAAAATAAATTTTTTGTCATTTATTATTTATAAAAAAATATATAGGTGAATTCTTTGTTCAGGATAAATACTTTTCCCAGTTACAACAGTGTGTTTGGATGATTGGCACTGCCAGTGGTCGTAGTAACACCTCAGCTGTGGAAGTGGTAAAAGTGTCTGTACAATACTTGGATAAAACCTAAATACAACTCAGTAGCCTTATTTTACAGCACAATGCTTTAAAATGCATTGACAAGCTACTCTTGATGTGTGGTTTAGTCTATCCAAATCTGTTTTCAATTCTGTGTAATTCATTATTGTGAACTTGTATAAATGTGAGGAGTCCTCCTGTGCCACTCACCCTTACAGTAAATGGAGGGGGTAGTGTATACCTGTGCAGTATGAGAATGACTCAGAGGTCACTCTTGTAGATTTGCTAATGTTGTCCTGTGAAATGGGTTTTGTCTGTTGTCAGATCCAGGTATGTGTTTCCACATGTCTGGGGAGTTTTTTGTAATTCATTTAGCAACATATGCCCTAGCTGACACTCAGGAAATCCCAGTGTTTTGCTTGGTGTGCAAATATAGTAGTGTTTTGTGTTTGTTGTTGTTTCACATGCACTATCCCAGTACTGATGTTTAAATGACACAGTGTAGTTCTTTGTGGGACGCATCCTTGGTGTGCTATAAACTTAACGCTGTTCACCACCCTGTGGGTTGCCTTAAGGCTTATACTTTTTTTTTTCTAATGCACTTTGGTAAATGTGTAGCTTTGTTATTGTGTCCGAATTGGTCTTGTGTTTGCTTTTGCTGCTGCATAGATCTCATGCTGTGTACATGCTGGCTCAGTTGCAGTTAAAACATTTTATCACATCTAATGTTGTGGCTATTTAAACAAGTATACACGACACCAGTGAATTGGCCAGAGTTTTTATCTAGCATTTACCGAGCTTAAATTGTACAAGCGCCTGTTTATAATTGTCTACGGACATGTGTGTGTAAACGTGTGATTACTCACTGTAATATTTATACATATTTAGGACAATCTTTCTTCTAATTCTCAGTGCTTTGAAACCAGGCTCTTTTGTAACTACAAATCTTGTGATTGCTTAAGATGGAAAGCCTTATGCTTATCATCAGGAGGAACTCAGAATTCGCATGGATCCCTTCATGTGGATAAAAGTGATTGCCATTCAGGTTTTCCCCCACAGCTTAGAATATCATTTTAGATCGTCCTTTAGTTTGTGCTTACACTGGCAGACACATGTGTAACACAGAGCAGAAGAGGCCAGCCAAACCACTTGATCTGGGGAGGTGGCCGCTTGTCATGTCCACATCTCTGTAGCTTATAGGGTGTAGGAGGTTACTTGACCTTCAACCTTGGGGTCAGGTGACTCTTACAGGCCATTGTATGTGGAGCAAATGTCATAGGAATGGGTTAAAAAGGCAGAGCAGTGAAGGTGACATGCCTGGGCATGCTTCCCTAAAGGAGAGGGAGAAAAAAATGGGGATAGGTTAGAGTCACTGATGTGAACACTCTCACGAAGACATGCTCAAAAATGTTAAGTTCAAAAGGGAGATCACAACTTACCCGCGTGGCGTTTTAATGAATTTATTCATTTATTTACATTATTGATTTTTGTGCATATGCAAAATGGTCATGCACAAATACATCTATCTGCTCTTTTCCAGAAGAAATGGACTGACCGTATAGATTGTATCTGTAACCCACAATCATTTAATCAATAAGTCAATTGACTGTTTTTTTTTTTTTTTACTAATTAATTTGTTTTTAAAATGTCAGTGGCCAGCTCAGCTTTAAACCTTTAAAAGATGGAGGCAGTTCAATGTAGATCAGCATAATCTGAAAGTAAGGAAACGGTTGGTATTTTTTATAAATGGATGAGGGTTGATTATTAATTATTTTTAAGCTCTACCTCACACCCTTCAAATAACAGAATCTTATTTACTAGGAAAAAGGGGGATTTCAGCATACCGGACATTTACTTTCCCCTGATGTGTAGGTATGACTTTACCATGTTTTGACTTCTGTTGATTAATGCATCAGGTGCCATAAGTTGAAAATTTTGAGGTTTTGTCCATTCCTTGACTTTGTTACAAACATTTTTTAAAATGTGTGTTTTTTTTTTTTTTTTAAGTCACTTTTACGAAAAGGGTATATGTAAACATTTTTCTTAAGGAAATCTTGTTTCCTACAGAGTTAGCTCACAGTGGTATTCTTTTCCATGCATTTAAAGGACATGTTTTTATGTAGTAGCATCAACGTCATAGTACATGATTTATTCTGACTTAACACTGCTCTCTTTCCAGCCTCTTTCCACTGTCAGGTGTGTGTTACTGTTGACAGCATTGTTGTACCTGCACTTTCCTCACCAAGTGCATTTCAGCTGCCGGCTCACTGCACAGGGATAAGTAGCCTGTTACATGTATTATATCTTGTCTTTCCTCCTAGTAAGACAAAAATAACTTCACATTTCACTTTTAATCAAATAAGAACAATATTAGTCGACATTAAGAAGCAAATCATATTTTTAAAGCAGAAAATGAATGGTAGAGAATTAAATACAAATCCAAGGCTCCTTAAAAAGTATAACAGCATTAACATTATTTAAGCAAAAACAAGGGTTTATGTTGTGACTAGCGCTTTGGAATGCAGCGGCTGACACTCTACCTTAGGCTAGTTGTTATTTATAATTTTTATCCTTAACTTTTTTTTTCTCTCTTTCCCATTGTGGTTAATGGAACATTGTGATTAAAAGCAGGATCTATTTTATGACGACCTTAAACCTTACAGGATGCTGGCAAGAAAAAACAGATACCAAAAAGCAGCTGTTATATTCCAATCAACCACCAAAAATGTATCATGTAAAAACTGATGAAAACATTGTCAGCTACTCCTAAAATATTAATTGCATCATCAACTGCAGGGAGAGACCTAAAAAAAAAAAAAAAATCTTCCCCTGCAGTTTCATTACCACATGACAAAAAAACTCTGGCAGAAGAATGAAAACAACACATTTGTGATTGTTGCTTGTTGAAGCAAATAAATGAAGTGGCCTTTTTGGAAGAAAACTATGTGAAAGATGTCCATTTCAGACCAAGGTCATAATTACAGGTCCATTGAGACCTCTAGTGGCAACACAATCACTGGGCCCAATCTACAGGATGGTATCTGGTGTGTCCAGTTACAGTCACGGTTGCATAGATGTTGAAATGTTAATTTGTGCATGTTGTATAACACATTAACTTTTTTTTATTTTATGTAATTTTTTTTTATTTAAGTTCACTCTTTGTTTATGGGCAGGATATGTATTTGTACAGCTGCGATGAAGTTTGAAACTAAAAGGAAGGAATGATGAATGTGAAAAGCAATGCAGACCAAAATGTGGGGTTAAATCAGTCACATTAAGCTTATCTCCTGTACAAGAAGCCAACAAGTACATAGTTGGAATGATAGACGTTTTAGACAATATTTGATCAAAAGGGCAGAACTTTTTCTTTTCTTTTCTTTTTTTTTTTTTACATCTTTCCTTGTGAGTCTGCAACTGAGGAATACACAGTGTAATTTGGTGTTTATAAGTTAGTCTAAATTATCTCACTTTAAAAATTAGGACTGTTTTTCTTATATAACTAGAAAAGTTACTTTTTTATGACGTTTTCTTGGCGTCTCCTGTAGACATATGTTGTCACTTGTGTGAACATTTGTGGTATTTTCATGAACTACACTTCCGGGTTTCATTAAAGTGGGATATAATGCTTTGTTTATAACCAGATGCGTATTGCTCAATGGTAAAGTGTTTTTTTTTTTTTTTTTGGACACATGTAGCTGAGCACAGTGGATTGGTAATTACCTTTGTCCTACCACTGCTCAGCCACTGAATGAGATATTACACTTTACCTCTTACAAGCAACCCATTTTGTTGCTTAGACAAAAAGTCAAATATTCACTTCACACTTGTCTGCGGAGGGTCTGTCCATGGCTCTGATAAATATTACTAGACAGAAAAGTATTTTGGTTGATTCAGCTCCATAGAGAAATTGCCTGAAAGCACAGACTGCATTTTGTTTTAAACGGGATGACAGAAATCTCCAACCGCTAATGACCGCTACGTGAATGTAGTTTAATAAAAATAGTCCTTTTATTTTTCTATACTTATACACTGTGCTGTTTTTCCACACATTTGGCTAGACTCTCCCATACCAGGTGGCACTACAGCACACATTGATATTAAAGACAGCGTTGTGCAAGTATAGTGTCCAACACCGTGGCAACAGCCTGGGTCTTTTCTGCTTGAAAGCTTAAGCTATAATGCCATCATGTGTAAAAATGAGGTCTGTAAAGAAATGGTTGTCAGTTCGACGCTAAAGAATCAGCACAAAGCTCCAACTGTCCAGCACCTTTGAAATAAACTGCACTTCAAGCTGGGACTTCTCACATCACCACTGTCAAACCTCACATTTGGGTGAAACGGGAGACATTTTTGTAGCCAGGATGCAAAATTGCGTGGAAAGCTGTTCCCTAAGAGTAGAGGCTGTTGCAGCAGCACATAATAAACGTTCCAGCTATAATCTAATGTCTGTGTCTATATACTTTTGGTTCTTTGATCCTTCCATTCTGTGAGTTGACCTTCCTGGGATTACAGTGTACTGAATACATTTCCTCTGTGTGTTTCAGATGGAGAGCATCCATGCCCAGCTGCTAAACAGAGGAGCACAATCTGCACAAGAGGCACCGACTGTCTGAGCATCTATGGGTACATTAATAATAGTAAAAAAGAGTCTGAACCCCTGTGAGCACATGTTTTGGACACCAAGCCCGGAGGACGAAGCGGGTGTGAATGACAGAAGATAACGGCGACGAGAAAGTGGGAGAACACAAGTATCTGCAGTTCTTGCGATGCTGTAGCAGCACGGAATGGTTTGTGGGTTATACTGAGATGCAGGCCATACTGTGCTGCAGCAGTAAAGCCTGAATACACAACTCGGCTGTCACTGTCCAACCTGTTGCCCGTTTTCAGCCACGACTAAAACTGACTCCTGTACACGCCCGTCTTCACTAACTGGATCACCGTCCCTCGACAAAAAAAAGCTGTTTTTCCTCATTTTCTGGTCGCCTTACTGTAGCAGCACGTAAATATTGGAGTTAAGACTGTTTGTGAAACCTCCAGTATTGATCGTGCTGCTGAAGCAAAGCTGACCACTCACTGAACCGTCGCTATCGCTGCGACTAACCACCGAATGTACCCCGACAACACTGCTGCCGACAATAATCCGCTTTAGACGCTTCCAGGTACATTTACATCAAGATCTTGTGTCAAATATCAAACCCTCTCATGTTTTTATACTTTCACATTTCACTGTCATTTCTATATTCACACTTGGAAAAAAAATAAAAATTCAAATTGGCTTTTGTCTGTAATGTGTTTTGACCATGTTATGTTATATTTTCTGTTTCACATTTTTCATATATTAAATCTGCACGCCTGAAGAAGACCCATACTTGAAAACAATGACAAATTGTTTTAAGTACCCTTAACACTGTCCCTACAGTACATGATACTTTGCGGCTTCATTTTCCAGTCGCTGACTATCACAGCCTCCATAGTGGGATGTCCGGGCCTATCAAACTTTATCAGTATATTACATAAGGTTCGCCCATCAACATGAAAAATGAAAATCCCTTATATTTTCTGGAGTGCAGATTAATTTTTATTTATTAATTTTATCTCTGCCCAGATTCTGCAAATCTGACCTCTTTGGAATCAGAATGATCCATTTCATGACAATTAAGTCGTTTTAGATTATATATTGTATACATTATTCCTGAAAGTCTCAGATGTGTCTTGGTGATGTTCATTGAAACTATCCCACAGCTCCGTCACGCTCTAACAAATAAAATGGTGTCCCATAATGCGGCTTGAAAACCTCCATTTTAAGAGACTTTGCCTGCAAACGCCACGGATGCTTCTCTGTTGTACCAGGACATCCGATCACCATAATCCAAATCGTACCTCACCTAATAAATACCAAACACGTGTTTTGGTGTTTTATAATGTGGTAAATCTGTTTTTGGATGACTTTTAAAGCGCGTTTTCTAAAGACGCGGACGGAATACAGTCTTAAGATCATCACACCTTAATTTTTAACAAAATTTTGAAAATAAACAACGAAGCACTAACATCATTTATCAAATCACTTTTTTATATTTCAGTATTTAAATTTTTTTTGCGGTAACACACAGTCCTCCGGCCTGTAATCCTGAGCCTCTGTGAACAGGCGCCTGGTGCTGCTGCTTTTCCCTCCGTTTGGCCTCACAGGCCTTTTTAATAATTCTCAAGCCTGCTTGTTTGCGCAGATAATATTCGCA
>JAPTMW010000015.1:18435880-18447754 GCA_029822955.1 Ostorhinchus angustatus | reverse complement strand
ATACAGCACATTCTAGGGCTGTAATGGTTCTCTATATCATAGTTTGCTGTTAGTTTTTGTTGTTTTCTCCTGTTTTTCAAGGACGATATAGATTCAAACTGGTTGAAAAGTGATGTAGACGCTGATGTGCTTTTTTTAATTTGATTTATTTTCTTCCATGGAAAAATCTCATCTGTGTCAGAGCCCTTTACAGTGTTCTTGACTGTATGATATACACTAATGGATAGTTGAAATACCTTTCTTTCTTTCTTTCTTTTTTTTTAAATCAGTAAGACCAATAAAAAAGTGCAGACAAGAAGGGACTGGAAAAGTTTTTTTTAAATATATCTTATGACCCAACTTGAGTAATTTACAAGCACTTGGATGTGATGTTTATTATCTTGACTCTTTGTTTTGAACTTTTTAAAACATATTTTTTGCTTTTTTTATCATCTATTATTTCTTTTTTTTATTTTACAGAAATAAAGGGACTTAAAAAATACTTTGAGTACAAATTCACCTGTGCAAGGTCATGAAATCAGTGATCGTATTTGCAGAGAGCTGACAGCAGGCCACAGTGACCTTTATTAGCTAGGACGGGTGTAAAATATCTAAACAATATTTCACTTACGATGTGTCTATATAGAATAAACCAGTTAAATAATAAAAACAAATGCAGAGGCTGTGGATGCTTATACTGAGAATTCTAAACTGTTACATCCCTAAAATGTACTGTCAATGATGAGCATTTAAGTAGTAAAAGTAAAAACTACAATAATACGTTTTTAGCTTTTTTGGAGGCAAGATCTGACATAATTCCAGGGACGATCAAGACCCTCAGGTCTGTCTTTGTCTTAGAGGACTAGAAAAGCCTGCTACATTCAAATCAAGTCCATAAAAGCCCTTATGCCAATACTGTCCATTCTAAGTAGATTAGACTATGTTATTACCACTACTTTAAAATAATCTGATTGGAAGGCAAATGCTTTAGTACTATGTGCACTGTCTGGTTGTAAAAGCCGTTTTCACACCAAGGATGCAGGTTATTTAAGTTTATTATTAATACTAAAAATACATTAACAGCTTTTAGCATCATCCAACAATTAACAATTAACAAAAGAACAATAACAAATGTTGCTAAATTATTTTATTTAATGTTTTTCCCACCTCTTGTGTTCTATGTTAATAAAACTTATTTACTCTTAAAGGCCTACAACTATTTTTGTAGTGTCTTCTAAATGGATTTTTCTCTATATTTAAACTTGGCCAGATGATTTATAACCATTTACTATAATTGTATCTTCTGCACTGAAAACAGGCATTTTCCTTCCTATAACTGCATAGACAGTTACAAAAGCTCTGAGTAAATACAAAGGTTATTGTATTGAAAAACGGAGGAAAAAATGACTAATACTAACATCTACAATCACTGTCATTTGTTAAATTACATGGGATTCATTGGGGAATCAGTGCTGTAGAAGATGATAAGATAAGATAAGATAAGATAAGATAAGATAAGATAAGATAAGATAAGATAAGATAAGATAAGATAAGATAAGATCAATAAATAACACCAACCATGCTATGATATGGCATCCTGAAGCATGGGGCAGTATACAGCACCAGTAGATAAATACATAAAACTACTGCACAACCCTAAATCCATACCAATATATGTAAGAACATCACAAGAATTAAGAGCCAATGTGATTAAAAATGTTATCAATAAAAGATGAGACATCACTATCAATAAAATGGCAAAAATAAATAAATAGTAATCAGCCAATAATAGTTTTTCTATGTTCACTACGAAGCCTCTGAACGTCCAAATATGATACATCTGATGCTACTGAAAAACTGGGAAACTGCATTTTACTAAAAATATGGACTTGTATTAACAGCATTACTGCTTCAAAAGTAATTAAACATTTTAGATCAGTAGATGCTTTTGGTCTCCGGTGGTTGTTTAGGTCTTTTAGGGTTAATAAACCTCATGTTTCCTATGTGCAGTGGATGGAGATGTGAGTTAGGGGTTAAAACTGGAGGAGTGTTGAATTTCACATGCTTCTGATAAATAGATCTGCACAGAAGAAGATGTGGTCCACTAATGGAACAACTGGCTTCTAAACTCTTTTAAAAACAATCAAATATAAAGAAAATCAATCTACAAGTAGCCTCTCATATAACTTAGGTGGAGAAGAATCTCTCCTACGTTGACAACAAAACAGCGACCGCAGAATTCATGATCTGCTTTCATTTGTTCTGTTAATTTATAGCTATGAGCATCGCAAGGTTTAATTTACAGGATCTTAACCATGAAATTAAAGTAAACACATTTAAGTAGGTTTAGATCCATGTGACATCCATGAAAAAATATGAGAAAAGTTAGTCAAGTGGACCGCGGTAATCTTTACTCCTCCATTTATGAACTATGGGGAACAGGTCATTTGCATGAGAAATACATTAATGGGAAAATGCATATTGTAACTAACAAAAGTGTGTTTTACATAAGTTTTCTCACCTGGACCAGAAATATGACCAAGAAGTAGAAGTTAGCGATTCTTCTGAACTGCTCAAACAAGTTCTTGGGTATGAAGTTCCAGAACGTATACTATAGGAGAGAATGACAGCAAAAGTAACTATTAGACACACAACAAGAGGATGAAAACAATAGCGCACCATGATAATCCTTCTGACAGAAGAAACTGTGACGCACAGTTTGACAAGCGCAACAACAGTGAAATGTGTCACCCTTCAAAACGTGGCCACAAAAGAGATTACACAGTTGTCTGAATGTGAACCAAAACAATGGCACTGACTTATGAGCTGTGGTTCGCTCACCTTGGAGGAGACGATGCGGTTGTCGGGGTAACGCTGAGGGATGTAGGCCTCAGCTCCCGGAGGGGGTTCCTTATGCCCGATGTACACTGTTCGACTGTCCACCCAGTTCTCCTCCCCCACACACTGAGAGAGAAAGGCAGGCAGCAATAAAAAGTTAACACACTGTTCTGGGGAGCCTATTTATCTTATGTTATTCAAGTCCTACTGATAAAAATAACATTTGCTTAAAACCTGATGCCTACACTCTCTGCAGGGTGATGATGATCTAACAATCTGCTGATTATTTCAACAATTTATCAATTAATCTGAACAAAATGCAAGAAATAAAGAAAGTGGCTTTTATAATTTTCCTCAGAATAACAGTGCATGTTTGTTTTTGTCCAATCACATGGTGGTATTCTAGTTCTGTTCTGGAAAGTTAAAAAGAGTTTATTCTGGTGTCCCCTGGTGATCCACTGGCAGCAAAATAACAAAAGGCACCAAACCTACACATGACAAAGAACTGCAGCAAGTTTGATGCAAAATGATTGAATGGAACAACAGGGTTCACACATACTGATGCTAAGACCCCTCATTAGAAGTTAAATTACATTTATTTTCTTAGTCAACTGGCCAAGATATACACTGATAGTTACAACTTTAAATGCTTTTTGTTCTTAGGAATTCAGAATTGTTTTTATTCTTTTCAGAGATAAAATCCCTAACACTGATAGACAAGACAGACAATGAAGTATAGATTAAATGCTGCTGCTTTACATAATTTGATTTTAATTAGACATGTAAATACGTTTGCATAACTGATAAAACACTGCAGTCAAGACACTGCATTACACAAACAACCTGAACACAACGCAGGGCTGACTGAAGGATGACTATATGTTTGTTGATGTGTGTAGGTGGAATCAGCTCTGAGTCACACAAGTGTGGATTTTTCATTTATCTTTGCGCTTCTTCCTGCAGCACATGCATGCAGTCTGTAGTCTTTAGCATACTTCTCGTTTTCATCCACACAGATCCAAAAAACAGTTGTTTCCGTTAGTTTTACTCTGACAATTTAATATTGAGATATAAAGTAATGAATGCATATTGGGTTGTATGTACACAAACCTCCATCCCAGCTCTTCTCTCATCTATAGAATATTACATCTAAGTGCCTCCCCTGGGGCCACCAGAGTGGATTCTGGGAGTTTAGTGCAGCACATATCTTTCCAAGGTGTCCTTCATTAAACATATTGTAGGAAGAACGCTCTCCAAGAAAAAACAAAAGTCAAGGGAGCAGAGCATTCAGCTGTTGGTTTCCATCTGGCTTCCTACATGGCTTCTAATACTGTGGCCTGAGTGGGCAGTGCGAGCGTAGCCTTTGGCAAAGCAGCCTGCCTGACGCAGCTCAAAGCAGAAGTGTTGACCATTAGCAGAAAAGTTCTGGAACAAGCACTTCAGTGGGAGCAGCGCTTCAGTGCTTAAAATGTCCTCAACGTTTTGGCAGAGATGTAGCTCATCAATGCCAGTGACCCAAACTTTTAATGACATTGTGTTGGGAGTGAATGTGAAATCTTCTCTGTAACTAACTATACACATTTAACTTTCACAAATCTAGTGCACCACCTTAAGGTTACACACACACACACAACTCTATGTTTAGACACAAGACCAAATGTAGGCTTGTAGTGACATTTGTGTCAGAATATTGTGTCCAAGAAGAGCCTGGAAAAATTAAAGCCAGCAAAATGCAGCAGGATCTAAACATAGCCATAGTCATCAACAGTCGCTTGGCAATGGAATAAAAATAGACATGAAACCGACAGTGCAAGCCGACTTGAGACCCCTCCAAAACATCAGGGGCTCAACATGACCCAAAGAGATACGGTGAACAGTAATGGGACATGAACAGTGAAGTGGAAAAAGAGCAGCAGATTGAAGGCGTGCAGGCAGCAGGAGAAACGCAAATGACAAAAAAATTAAAAAATAAATCACAAGCAAGGAGAGAGGTCAGGGCTTATTTACTTGTTTAATGGGCTAAACAAAACAAATACAACCCCCCCCACCCCCACCCCCCACCACACACACACACACACACACACACACACACACACACACATTTGCACATTGAAATATGCAGTGGGCTGTAATGTTTGGTCATTTCAAATAGCACTTGACTGAGAGGTCTGAGCAGTGTTAGTGGCTCTGAAGTTTTGCAATAAAATTAGTTAGAAAGTATTTGTTTCATATAAAATATAAAGGTAGTTTCTACCTCACAAAAATCTGAAGATGGATTTAATACTTTGAACATTATGTCACTGATCGGGCTCCACAGCATCCCTACTCATCTTTTTTATTCAGATACTTCCTTCTCCATCTCCATTTCTCTGATATGATACCATCACTGTCCACTCATATTTCTGTATGTGCCGTTTCCTCCCTTTGTTCCCTCTGTCTCCTGGCGGTGTGTGTCACATTCTCAACAGTGTGACAGTGGGAGAGGGATGGAGATGGAGAAAGACACAGAGAGATTGCATTGTGTTTTGTCGTTATCTGATCATTAATCCTCACTGATCCGTATCAACCCCCGGCCCACTGTTCCTGCTTCACTCCGCTGCTCCATCAGACAAAGTGGCTGGCTGGTTGGTCGCAGGACATGGAGGCTTTGTCTTTATTAACGACGCAGAAAGAGCCTCCCAGCAAAGAGGCTGGTCTTACATCACCATCCATCATCAACAAGAGATGACGGGATGGAGTAGGATTTGACAACAGTAAATATCACACTGATACTTCTCCTTTTATGACCATAAATGTACAGGAGTGCACTGTGCTCTGTAGATGACTTTCAACAATTTCGGCTTCTTGTTTTCACAGTTGAATTCCCCAACTTTTACATAAAAGATCAATCCATCAGCCTTTACACAAATATGGACTCATGAGCTTTAAGCAGACTTCCACGTCCGTCCTGAAGGTGTAATACAAACTGTACCGACACTAATGCACCTCTCTCATCCTTCCTCCTGCTGAGTTGCCCTGCACATGGTACACAGCATGTTAAGCCTGTATCCCTCATTATTTCACAGATCAAATTCCTCTGACGGAGCCCTTCCTTAATGAACTACTCATGAACAAACTGGAAGCATAATTACACAACAGCCATATGCAGGACAAAGCGACAGATGTTAGCCCGTGCCGAGGTTTTTCCAGCTAAAAAACATTCAGTCCACAACTGCACCCTGACATTCCCATCACTAAAGAGTTTATTTTGCACTGTGAAAGACAACTGTTCACATATATGTCACTTGAAATTAATTAGAAAGTAATCTGCCAAGGTGATCTTAATTTATAATGACTTGCAGAAAAGATGTTCCTTTCAAGGCCAGACGTTTTGTGGCAATAAGGTGAAGTAAAGGGAAGGTTAACATCTGGTCAAAAAGATTAAATTACAAGAATCTACACCAAACATATATTTTTGGGTAAGTAATTACTTATATCTTCAGGAAAATGTATTTTGAAATGAGAAAAAATTTGTGAAATAAAAAATTGAGGGGTTTCTGTGTGTGAATGTTTGGAAGGTTCTGGGTCATTCTGGGTTCATTTTATAAACTCTCATTAATAAATTAAATTTATTCCAAATACATTGATATTTGAATATTATATTATTTATGTCATATTGTGACATTTTTCAAAACTAGATATGATAAAATATTTTTTTCCCTCCAACCAATTGTTAATTTGTAAAATAGAGAGTTTAAGGTATACACTGAATATTTTAGAATAAAAATGTCATAGGAACGTCACTTTTGAGAACTTTATAATTCTTTCTCTTTTTGTCCATCCATGATGCAGTATTTTTCATTTTAAAATATTCTAAACTAAATTTTGCCCTTTGAGTATGCTTAAGATGGGAATTAGACCTTTCCAATTATGTGTAATATTTGTCTTAAACTTGTCTGGTTCAAAAGTTATGAATAAAAAAATAGTGGGCTGTCCATCTGTGACACCCTTGACCTCACCCTATAGCTACACATTGACATTATACATGTGATGAATTAGAATTAGATGGGGTTTTTTTGTGTTTAACAATAACATGACAGTAGGAGACAAATGGGAGCAAATGGTAATGTTTCCAGACCTTGACCTTTGACCTACAATGGGTCAATCATCTTTAGTCGCTGTCATCAGGAACTAACAAACAAAAAATAATGAGTTTCAACAGAGCTGCACAATTAGTTAACACCATTTTATTAGTGTTCACTGTTTAGTTATATTAGTTTAAACAAAAACTCACATAGATGCAGGTTCTCATATCATGACTGACTTTACAGATCTCCACAAACTTTCATCTCCTTGAATCATACAGATCATTTTATTTTATATCCCCTTACTCCTGTTCCCAAACTTGACATTATCACATTATGGAGCATTAAATGAAGTGGATTTAACCTATGCTAACAATTCAAACAAGCTGCATAGTGTAATATATGGCTCTGCTGACCGGGCAAATTCTTTCTCATCTCCCTCTTCGCTAACATGACGTGCATGTAAACAACGCAACTTGAGTCGCAGCATGTGCAGTGGATGAGGCCCTGGTTATAAAACCTGTACAGCTGTCACTGAGTGAGGTATTAGAGAAGAAAAAAGTATGATCAAGAAAGCAAACAGAGAAGACAGGGGACTGTAGTGGTCCTGTTGTATTAGAGAAGTGGACTGTAAATCTGCGATGAAGTGTGTGTTTTGCCGGATAGAGGTTATAGATGGTGTTACAACTCAGTAACTGTCAGAACAACAAAAAATATATACGTGAAAAATGTGATGAATAACGAATATAATATCAAAGACGTGAGACTGAATTATAATTTTAATGATCTAAATGACAGAGTGTTATTAATATTAGTACATAAGAGATAGCAGCACGTTATCTCTTGTTAAATTAATGATGTATATTAAAAGAAATGCAGTGCTGTGATGTTTCTCATGCCCTTCAAGATAAAAGAAACCCCAAGGCTTCGGGCGAAAAAAAGCAAGGAATCTACATCTCCAAGAAGCTCTCCACTTATACTCCTAGACCACCATAGCAACATATGACACAATAGCTACTTCAACAAGCACAAAATGTAAGGAGAAAGTAACAAAGAGGGGCTACAATGCATAAGGTTACTGCAGGAATTTCAGGCTTTAAGATATTTAACTGACCATAGGTTATAAATCCTAATGACACTATAGTCAGAATAACCTTTGGTGCTTTTTAATACTGTGTTAAGGTGTAGTTGGCCAGTTTAAGCAACTGTTGAGTCTTAAATTATTGTGATATTGTGGTTGAAGGACATGACAGACTACACATTGGTCTCTCCTCTGCATACGTTTTATCTTTCACAATATGCATGACCTGTCTGCGAAGGAGGTGTTACCAACTGACTGCCTGAACACTCTCTATGTCTATAACATTTACTGTCAACAGTAATGTGGAAGTGGTGGAATACAGATGGGCACAAGACATGCTGTCAATTCATATGCAGAATCTAAAGATAGACGCTACAGCAGCTTTTCCTCCATATTTGCAAAAATGAAGCCAAAAAAAATCTACAGCTACAGCTTAAAGAAAACAGGAAATTCACTCTTGGGTCACATGATGACTAGACTATAAACTGCTGACCTGTTAATCTAATGTTTAAGGGTAAAAATGATGATGGCGTTGCAGCTGTTACACCTCTGCTCCTATTGGTGGATGTCACAGAAATGTCTGAGCCCATCATGGATATTTATGCAGCCCAGGTTTATGGTCAAGATATCAGAATCAAAATCAGAATCAGATTTATTGGCCAAGTATTTGAACAAATACAAGGAATTTGGCTTTGTTTTTTCTTTGCTCACGTACAATTTCAACATAAACCTAAATATACTTAAACATAGACCTAATAAAAACAAACATTCAACTAAAGACAAGGACAACAATGGGTTCAGATTTACAGTGGATTTATATTGTTATATGTACAGAGTGCAAATTGGAGATTTATACAATTGGAAAGGATGTGTAAAGGGATCTGGTCTATTAAAAATATATGTTTATGTATATATTATTATAATGCAAATTAGCCAGTTTTATGCAGAGTGCAAATATGGATGGATGTGGTTGTAAGTCACATTGCATGAGCCCCTCTGTCATATCCAACACAAACTAACACTCAACATCTGGAATCGGGCTAATATTGTGTTCTCTAACCACAGCCTTCGACTCTATTCTCAGTAGAAAACCTGTTTTTAAGAAAAATAAATAAAGTTATCAAACATCAAAAACACCAATAACAAATAAATAATAAAAGAAAAACTACAAAATTCAGCTTCCAGAGAAAGGAAGTGCTATCAGCTGTTATTTTTTGGTACATTTGGTGCAGATAGAAAACACACTGTATCCTTATTGTGACCTTCAGCTAATGCATATTCAACCGTCACAATCACTGACACTAATGCCAGCGCCGTTATTTTTCTAGACTTCTAAAAATGCAACTAACTGTATACCTGCAGCAGATGAAAATAAGGAGATTTAAATTTGTATTCTGCTGTCGCCTGTGCTTCCTTTCCCACTTGATTCTCTGTGATCCAACTGTTACGTAAGTCTTTAATCCAGCTGTGCTACTTCTCCTCTCCCCTCCCTCTCCTCTCTTCTTTTCTCCCGCCACTGTAATCGTCATCCTGAAAAACCCTCGCTCTCGTTTTGCCTGCATTTTACGCTGACAGCATTCTAATACAGGCTTAAAAAACAGTTTCTTACAAATTAAATGTCTGTCCTTGGGGCGCGCTGTGTGCAACAAAACCATCAAGCCACCGCACTGATACATGTCTGTTTTCTCTGATGTTCACACGGGCCGGCGGGCAGAGCTTGGTCAAAACACAAATCCGGTGTGTTTTTGTCACCTACAGACTCCGACGCTCCACCGGGGCCCCATCTCCGTGGGGAGTAAAGGACAGGAATAGACTGCCCTTAACCATTTGTAGCAGGAAGAGCTAATGTGGCAAACAGTAAACTAGCAGCCTGTGCTCTGCCTTTCACCACCGGCCAGAGGAGCTCGCAGAGCTGTAAAGTTGCTGCAAACCCTTCTAAAGCCCTTCAGCTCGCCGGGACCTCATGGCACCCTTGTGATCAAACCGAGACACTGCTGACCTCCGCCTTTTATCTGCTGAGATTGTGAGAGGTTTAAGCAGCCATAACAGCTATACATTCACAGATAGGATGAAAATGAGGGTGGGCGTAGAGGGGAACGAGGGCAAATGTAGCTGAGGACTGAGGAAAGCCATGGCAGCAATGCTGATACGAATCTAACAAGAGGCCGCGTCTGAGGGTGAAAAGTTATCTGGTATGCATTTTAAGGCACTAGTATTTGTACAATATACGCCCTCCTTACATACAACACAACAGATAAAGCAGTATTTCAATTCAAGGCATGTTAACTTAACGGTATTTATTCAATTACTTTTTTGACTGTTATTTTTGTTGTTTTCATGTTTTTTTTTTACTTTATTTTACCCTGGATTGTATTTTAATTTGAACGTGAAATGTATTATATCACGTGTTTTTGTGTATAGTGATGTGAGGATGAACTGTGAGGAGAAAGCAGGGATAGATGGAGCAAGTTACCTTATTGACTGTATGGAATTTTGTGTTATATATCTATATGTAAGTCTCACTGTTCTGTATTGTACCTTTTATGTTATAGGACCCGCTTGAAAAAGAGATGGTGCACCTCAAGGGGCTATACCTAATTAAAAAAAAACTGAAATTTGTATTAGATAAGTTAAAAGCTTCTATTTGCATTTTAGAAATACTTAGGGAAAAAAGTATTAAATGTAATCACCTTCTAAAATGAGACACAATTTTCCCAACATCCCCCTACCATCATCTGCTGTCATTCTTATTGTTCATCCTATTATTATACAACGAAGGGCTAAAAAAAAAAAAAGAAAAAGAAAAAACCTTCCCACCTGGATTTAACAAAGTAAACAGATAAGACAGTGCCATTGGATAATTACTGCAGAGATTAACATAGTTCAGCTGAAATGAGTTCTTTAACCTTAACCGATGCTGTAAGTACCTTCTCATTTCTTAAGCAACTATTAATTTGCTACGGAGCATAAAGATCAGGCAATGCCAGGATTCACTGGATTCATTGGCCTTTTCAAAGAGTGATTCCGGAGCGTGAGCCATCCTTTTCAGACATGGACTGACCGCAACAGAGTCCAGTCCTGAATCCCACTGAGGATCACTCGGCTGTGCTGGAGAAGACCTCACATAGTGGTTCAACTCATCATCAACACAACAAGATCTTGGCCAAAAATAAGTGCAAGTCTGGACTGAATTGAATATTATGTGTGGGATTTTTTTTTTGTCCTGGCAGTGTATTAGTAACTACATATCATAAAAACAAATACATTTTTTTACACATGTCCCTATTTTTACTTCAAGCTTATATCGTATGTTTTCTAATCTGCTGTCTTAATAAATTCAGTCAACTCAAACAATTCTCATCTGTCGCGCTTAAATTTATTTAAGTTATGTGTCAATATGGCCATAAATATTTGCCATTTGTAACAAGACACCTTTTAGTGTATTTATGGCATTCTCTGCGGTACAGGCACGTTACTATTCACACAATAACCACACGCAGTTGTCACAGTTTGCACAAGTCGGAGGCGTCACGCTATCGCTATTATTACCAGACAACAGAAGGGTGACCAAGTGTAATATGTGCCCTCTGTATTCCCACTCGCCCTCCCATCGTCTGGTAATAATAGTGGTAGCATGATGAAAGAAGGGCCGAGGACCAGGAGAACGGAGGCAACCGACACATAAAACACATGCACGAGATCAGTTAAAATTGCAGGTCTTTAAAACTCATTAATGCTGGCGGAAATCGTATTTTCACTGCAATCATGATATGAATGTGTGTAAAAAAAAATAAGAAAAAAGCATCACTACAGACTGTCTCCATAAGCATGAATAAGCAAAATCATTCTATTCATATAAGCTGTGCATTTTCAGGAGGGCCGGGTCATAAACAGTCTAGGAATAAAGTTAAT
>JAPTMW010000015.1:18338606-18351249 GCA_029822955.1 Ostorhinchus angustatus | reverse complement strand
GAAATGCTTGGGATGGTACCTGGTCTAGTGATCCAAGGAGGTGGTCCCATAAGTAATGGTACTGGAAAGGGGGGTTACAATTAATAGCTCAACATTAGATTCATGTGAAACAATGCAGGTTCAGTCCACGTCACAAAACAGCAGACCAGGTCCTTAGTTTCTTCCTGATGACTGAGGAATGACTTGCTGACCCAGTCTACATGTGCTATGTGGACTTGGAGAAGGCTGCACCTAGTCTACACTACTTTTTGCGATTCTCATAGATGAGATTTCTTGGGAGGATAGTAAAAGAAGGCATCTAGTATGACGATCAGGAGATGATGTCCTTCTGGCAAATCTGAGGCCATGGTTCTTTCCCAAAAGCAAATGGTGTGATTTCTTCAGGTTAGGGGTGAGTCTATTCTAGGCAAAAGTTCACAAGTGATGGGAAGGGAACCAAGGAGATTGATGATAACAGTGATAACTGTGCTGGTGAAGAGGAAGGTGAGCTGTAAGACAAAGCTCCTCATTTCCCAGTACGTCTATTGCAGCATTTTGCTACGTGGTACCGGCTCAACTCAACTCTGGTACCTGGTACTATTCCTGGAGACCATTTCCATTACAAGATACTACTGACTTTAGAGAACCTGGATATCATAGCAATGGTGCGTGTAACCTCTGTGACGCCTGCTCAGAGAGTTACTGATAAGTGTTGCCCCGTCAAGCTCACACTGAATCTGTTCATCAGCCACTGAGGACAGAAATGTCTGAACCCCCTCGACTGCCTACAGTGTAGTTTTTGCAGGCTGTCATGGATTAGCCTACCGGTATATTTACTGTAAACTTCAGAAGCTGTTTTTTTTTTTTTTAAAGCTTGTACAAACTACATTTCTAAGTGTGTTGGATTATGGGGACATCATTTACAGGAATGCAGCTGCAACAACTCTCCACTGTCTAGACACAGTCTATCACAGTACTGTACGTTTCATTACAAATGCTGCATTCAGGACCCACCACTGTGAGCTGTATGCTCTGGTCTCATGGCCTTCACTAAGGCTTAGGAGACAATGGCATTGGCTTGTATTTATCTCCAAGGCTGTATTGGGTAAACAACCCCCATATCTCTGTCGCCTCCTGTCTCCATCCACGAGTGGATACAACTCCTGCTCATCACATCGGCTCCTCCTTACAGTCCCCAGAATCCACTCAGAACTGGGTAAAACAGCTTTTTCCTATGCTGGACCTTGGTCATGGAACAATTTGCAAAACTCATGTCAGCATTTCATTATCCTGGGTGAATTCAAATCTGTTCTGTCCAACTGTCTAACAGAAATGTGTAACTGCCATCCTTAAACTGATTTTCAGCTTTTTTATGTTTTTAGACATTTTATTTTGTCTTAATTGTATGTAAGTTTTATACTCCGTTAGTTCATTTGTGTTGTACTGATATGCCTCTTGGTCAGGTCTCCGTCGAAAAAGAGATTTTATCTGAAGGGGCTTCCTGGTTAAATAAAGGCTAAATAAAAAAAATTATTAAAAAAAAAAAAAAAGGTGTGTCGTGCATTGATGACACAATGACGCAGAGACAACTCTCATCAATCAGCAGTCTGCAGTGTTTACACGTCACAAATTTGCTAAAATTTGGTGAAGAGTTCACAGATTCATCCTCCCTTTGAAGTAGGGCTGCACAATTTTGGCCAAAAATAAAATCCCGATTTTTTTTTCCTCTAAACACTCGATTTTTGGGTTAAACTACAAAAGACAACAGAAGTCAGGATGTCCTTTTCGTGAGCAGCTCACAATACAAGGCACTGCTCCCTACCCCAAATCTGTGATGTTATCACAGAATCTCCTAAAATTCCATAATGTGCCCACAGAAGTTATACCAATGTAAGACAGGCATCAGTCATGTGTGTGGGTGGGTGCGTGGACCACGAAAGAGGAGTGAGCCCAATGTGGTTATATTGAAATTGGGGGATCCGTGCATGGAGGAGACCGGTCCAGGACACGCTGGAGGGATTATATCTCTGGGCTGGCCTGGGATTCCCCCAGAGATGGTGGATGTGGCTGGGGAGAGGGCTGTCTGGGCTCCTCTGCTGAAGCTGTTGCCCCCGTGACCAGGATCAGAAGAAGACAGTACGGATCCATGTGTGGACAACATAAGATGAGTGATTCCCATGCAGTTATATTTGAATTGGGGGATCTGTGCGTGGACGACGGCTTACATTGGTATCACTACTGCAGGCCCATCACAGATTAAGGGGCTGTGGTCATTACATGGACTTCTGTGAAAGACCATTCTCACAGTTAGGAGGAGGAGCCTACCGTAGCCTGGAGGTACGCGGCCCGGAGACACGAGAGAGATGAAATCGCTTTGACGATTTCCCTTTTTTAAAAATCGTCCTAATTAAAAAATCTGATTGAGATTTAAAATGGATTAATCGCGCAGTCCTACTTTGAAGGTCTACCAGGTGTAACCAATGTGGCATAGGCCCTGGAGCTGCCGCAGGATTCGCTTAAGGGATTTTTATCTCCTGATTAATGTGAGAGAAAGTGTAGGATAAACGCCTCACAGACAGCTCCTGCATCTCTAACATTTTGTTTTTACC
Organism: Ostorhinchus angustatus; assembly: GCA_029822955.1. Classification (NCBI taxonomy): domain Eukaryota; kingdom Metazoa; phylum Chordata; class Actinopteri; order Kurtiformes; family Apogonidae; genus Ostorhinchus; species Ostorhinchus angustatus. Next base: position 18,348,661 of record JAPTMW010000015.1, on the reverse strand, counting down.
TTTTCATTGCAGTGGAAAGTTGGTACTGCAGTGTTCATCTTTTTTCACAGGTTAAACTCTTCCCTCTACCCCCAAGTGGCCAAAAAAATAATTAAATAAAGAGTTTTAACTGCTTCAACATCTTTGTTTTAATTCCAACCAAACTCTGGTCTTTAAAAATAACAAGTTTACCAAATCTAAAATACAATTGTAGTGATACTGCCTGTGATAATAATTGTGATGCAGCAGCATCACATTATCAACACTATACACAGTTGTATGTACAGGCTGTATGTGTAGACATGGCAGGGGTCGAGTACAGCTAGACTAATTAGTTTTCAAGCAGAGGATAATTGAGAGTGTTCTACAGCAATGTGTTTCTAGCTACATGTGCAGGGCCTTGGCCTTAATGTAGAGAAGTGCAGTCTTTTTTTCCCTCTTTCAGCTCTTCTCTGTTTCCACCTTTTACATTGCTCAAAATTTATATTAACATTTTGTACCTTCCTCCTTCTGCTTAGTCGAAATATGTCAAAGGACATTAAAAAGGGACAGTGCTTTACGTACCATAAATACACAATAATACTTACAAGGACATAGGAGAAATGAAACCTACCTTTTCAGAGTAGGCACAAATGTTAAACCTTTAATTGCATTGCAGACCACAAAGGTGTTGAATAGATCGAGGTTGTACATGAGCATTGGGTCTCATGATGAGAACATACATGCAGCTGTACTGTTAAACACACCGTCACTCTACAGGTTCCATGGGCAGTACAGTGGCTTCCATTTGTTAAAGTGAAGCTGAAACTGCCTTGATTAAAAATGGAGTACAAACTGTTGAGTTTTATATGTTTTAATGGAGAAGCAAGCCTCGGGGCCATGCACCTCTTACCGCTGTTCTAATTACAACCTTATTAGCCAGGAAAGACTCAGGTGCTGTGAAATCCTTCAGTGAGGGACATCTGTGGATGACAGAGCCTGGAAGGCCGTGTCATCCAGCCTCAATGGCTAATGAACAAACACAAGGATTTTCTTTCAGATTCATTATCCTCACAGTGAATGAATTCCAGGTCCTTTTGGTTGTTGTTCTCAGCATATTATCTTCCCATCAGACTGTCAATCACCACAGCCACCCCAAACACACCCCTATCTGCTGACACAAACATAGATGCACACAGTCAGGCACAAATACAGATACACCCAAACAAGCACACACACCCACCCACACACCCACAGAAAATCAGATCAGCTAATTAAGATGTGAAGGCTGAGTGGGAACTAAACTCAAACTGGGCTGGACAGATGTCTCACTCCGGTGACCTCAAAAGGGAAATAAAGAATGCAGGGCCATGTAATGTGATTTAGATATAATGCTTCCAGGTTAGGGGTGATGGCTAGACTGCTGGGCAGCGGGAGAGCAGCTGACAAGTGTGTAACTAACCATGACGGATGGGAATTCAATGAACTGCCTACTCTACACAGCTAGACAAATTATGTGGTTGACCACCATGTCGGTTAGAGCAGAAGACAAAACTCATTTGGTCCCAGAGAATTTCTGACACATCCAAAGACTGTAATGGAATCAGACGGGCAGTATAGTGAGGAAAGTCCTCCTCTTTTACTCTGGGATGGTAATATCCATTTGCAACTACGCGATGTGATTAATGACAAAACAAAGACTTCACCATTCACCAATTCTAGTGTGTAAAAACTTCTGGAGATTAGAGCCACAAATAATGATTACCTTCAATGCAGCTAAATAAATAATTTTCTTGATTATTCATCTGATATTTATTAAAAAAAAAAAAAGTGTCAAAAATGATCAGCATTTCCCAGCACAGCACAAAATTATGTCCTCAAATGATTTGTCTGGTCCCCAACCTGAAGATATTCAGTTTGTCACAGAAGAGTGAAAATAACAAAAAATAATCAAATACAGGGAGAAGGATTCAAAGGATTTTGGCATTTTTTGCTTAAAAAATTATCAAACTCATAATTTATCATAATAGTTGCTTATCAATTTAATGTTGATAACTATTCAATTATTTGAGTGATTGACTAATGGTTACAGCTCTACTATAGATAATCTGTATCAGTGTTCAGGACACTGAGCAGAATATGATCTACTTTATCCATTCCAAAGTGTCCTTTTTGAAATGCACTACTACATATGTATATACTTATGAGATGGAAAATGCATTTATAAGTATTAATGTGGATCAGAGTAAGCTTCGTTTTATCAAGTGTATCCCACCTAAATCATCTGTTAAAAATATTACTGAGTGAATCACAAATGGTAATCAATAGTCAGATATGTGGACTCATTTACTAATTTCCCCTTTATAGATAAAGCATATGAAATTTGTTGTAATGGTTTAGTATTTTTATAAAGTGGAAATGAATCTAAATTTAAATATTTAGCATGATGTAATTATCACTGGCAGGATGAAAAATAATCACTTGTGGTCATATGAACTGAGTAAAAGCCAAACTAAAACAACGATAATTCTGAGGCTCAAGAAAAATCAGCGATGAGTGCAAAAGGGTGAAGAGCAAAGGCGAGACATAAGGAGAACTCACAGACACCAGGAAGGAGGACGAGAAGGAGAGAATCAAGGAAATGAAGGGTTAAAACCTTTCACCCATTATGCTCCCGCTCTTTCGTACACTCTGAGAAATTAATAGGAGAAATTAGCAAAGCAATTACCACTTTTAATTGGACTAATTCTTCTGGTCCTGTCAAAGCTGCATCCAGAGGTACACGTTTAAACTCCACGTACATGTCTTTTTCACCCTTTCACAAACTCTATTATTAATCTCACAAATTTCCATGGACCTCTTTTAGCCTTTGACACCCGAGCTATCGGAGGTGAACTGCTGTCAGCGTCGGCTAGATTATTATCTCCCGTTAGTATCTCTGTATCGTTCCCTTATACGGTAAAGCTCCATCACTCTGTCATCTCTTTTTCCTGAAGGAGGGAAATAATGGTGCAGCCATTTGTGATTGAAGAAAATGGTTGTAATTAACTAATGAGCTTTAATATAGAGAACAAGATCTTTGGGGCAAACAGCCCCATCCGTGCAGCCTCTTTGACCATGCTGTCTGAACATCTGCAGCTGTGGAGCTTCTTCTTCAGCCTTGAACTGTGACCAGGAGAGGTTTTGACACAGTTCAGGCTAAAGTATTGCATTGTTCAACTTCTTGGATGGCTGTAAAAGGAAGGCACAAATTAAATAGCCTACTAGGGCTTGCACGATATTGGAAAAAAACTGACATTGCGATTCTTTTTAACTCTGCGATATGAAAAAATGCTCAGGAGGGTATCACAGCTGGGTGGTGCTGATGTAAATGGTCAAATTAGTCGTTACGACAGGTGGAAGGCACTGTCGACACAGAACATGTTTCAATATCATCCTTTTGTAGCTGAAATAATTCCAGATAACTGACGATGCTTTTCTTTTTGGCACCAAGTCTTCGTTTTTACTGAGTTTCTCTTGTTCGTTGCTCATTTGTTGTTACCGGTGACTCGCTTCATGTGCAGGGGCGTGGTCTGCTTAAGCAAACTGATTAAGAACGATTGTGGTTGGTGGAACGCTGTACTCTGTGTCGGGTACCAAGGTTGAAATTAGATGCAAACATGTTGAGTTCATTTGCCTCCTACATCGCAGGACCTTTGATGTGACTATTGCACATGCACACGTCACGATAATAATGCTCAAATGATATATTGTGCAGCTCTATAGGCTACTTAAGTCATGACAGCTAATGCATGATTTGTGATAATTTAATAAATACATCTTGAATTCCTCTCAAGTTACTGTGGCTTTATGCGAATACTTCACAGGTCTTACATTAGCTTTGACCCCCAGCAGTTGAAAAGTAGTTTTATTTGGGATTTCTTCAAGGCCAATATGAGGTGAAGAAATGACTTTAAAATATCTGAAATTATCCTTCACGTTTTTACTGTCAAATGTCACATTATAAACATCATTTGTTGTAGTGATAACGCTGAATTGAGTGAATTTATATTTACAAAGAAATGTCATAACATTATATTATACATTTTAACATATAGTCATATCTGTGGTGCTTCCTCTGACAACTGGATCATGAGAAATTAAGACGCATTATGTTTTTATTAGTTACTGTTCTTACATAAAGGTTAATATAATGCATAGGTCTAAAATGAACATGGAGTTGGTGGCAATGACATTTATGTATGAAATTAACTGGTAATCGACATTTCTTTGTTACGGACAGAGTAGTGTGTCGTGATCATGTAAATCTAAAAGGATTTTATCATTAGTTCATTCAATGCATTAAATCATCATGATTCATGCAATAAATATTATTTTTGTATTGAATTTGCTTTCTTATTACAAAATGTTACCTACCTCTGAAAAAAAAAAATGACCACATTAACTAAAGGAACGCCTCCTACTCCTTAGTGTCAGAAGTCACTTACTTGTTGTTGCTTTAACACTACTGTCTTAGAGATTCATTGATTCCATTGATCTCTGAGCATTTCACTTGTGATGGAGTCCAACTGTATTTCTCACACAGAGAGGAGAGACGGGAGCATCTGTTGACCCTGATAGCTTTGACTTATTTGACTTTCCCTGACAGGGAAAGATGGGTGCCTGCTTTGAATCCTCTCAGATACGTTACCCACAATACGTTAACCCCATCCCACAGCGATGACTCCCACTGGGGCCACTCGCAGAATGTCCTGGCCTGATGGGCTGATGGGAATCAGAGGAAATCAATAAGCAATGATAGACTTCTGCTGTCCACTCAGCTAATCCTGTTAGTGATAGCTGTGGATTTAATCGAATGGTTGCCCACACTACAGACACTCAAGACACAGAACAAGTGTATATGTGATCACACACACCTGCAGGTACACTTAACCCCATAACATTCTTGTGGATAAGATCTGCAGATCTTCCATGCAGTCTCTCTGCTGTCATTTTGTTGAGACAAGCAGCAATTTGAGAGACAATTCTTTCAGCCTTTAGAGGCGAATCAGTCAATTTAATAAATCCTTTGCTCGTAGTCCAACTTGGACCAGATTGCGGGAACGTTTTCATTGCAGCTGAACACTTGGAATAAAGACACATTTTGTCCCTATGATCATTCGATAAAGGATCTCTTTTTTGATATGGAGATCAGTACAATGCATGACAGTGTATGGGAAGCTGAGCAGAAATGGACTTCCTTTGACAAAAGACGATCTCCCCACATGCCGTATACATATCAAAGTGACATAAACCCTGATAACTACTCTCAATACATGAAGCACACATATGTTGCAAAGTATGTACGGGTTAATACTGTAACCCCCCCCCCTCCTATGAATGAAAAGACATTATAAAAGCGGGCCCCAGTGGCACATGTTTAAAGGTACATTAAGAGAGCACATCAATTGTCGATGACATAATCCCCGGCCCTCTTTTCAGTCGCTTTCTCACTTCCTTAATCTCTCCGTTCTTTAACCCTCATCTTCTAAGAGGCTGAAAGCTCCCTTCATCTTCTTCATCTTCTCCTCAAGCTAGCAGAGAACCCGCAAGCTGCCTGGGGAGAGAGGAGAAGAAGAGGTATTACTGAAGTCTGATTAAATTAACACTGTGATGCAGATTTCTTGCCTTTTCCTCTCTCTTTTCTCCTTATCCGACTGCGTGGTGGCTTTGAAAATTAGAGGAACTTGTTACATGAGGGTGTTTGCGCATGAACCGCAGGCTACTCGCACGCGCTTGTTTGAACATGTTCATCTGTTTTTAATTAATTACTCTAGTCTATGCTATTAACAGTGTCCATGACTTGGGATTCTGATTTGCATAGGTGTCTTTGATAAATAAATAAATAAAAATAAGATAATGCTAGTTAATAAAAGACTGGAGTGCTGTCTCCACCTCTGCCTCCCCCTCTAACCCTCTATAACCTCCAGCCTCGCCTGGCTCTCCTCGAGGCAGAGAGCGGAACCATCCCCTGTAGAAGTACTTTAATTACAAGGTTCCTACATCCAAATAACAAGAGGTTTACATAACTCCCGCATGAGCTGCTCATTATTCAGAAACTATTCTTGCTATCCCCATCTCCCCCCTCTAATACAAACGGCGCACAACAATGTGCGAGTTCCCACATCGCACATCTTTTAAGTTAAAGTGGAAATTTAAGAAAAGTTCACTTTTTTAAGCTTATGTTCAATTTTACTCCGTCACATGAATTCCGCTGCAGACACTGATTAAGTTCAATCTATCTGAAGCTAATTAATCATTTCTATTGTGTCTAATATTGTTATATAAAAGGTGCTTAGTTGACACTCTAATTCATTCAACGTGGCACCTCTCGTCTAGTGTGATCAGTACAATATGCCAACAGTAGCAAGAAATAGAATATAGCTCTTTAGAGAGTATTAATTATATTCAGTTTGGACATTAACCAAGACAGTATATAAGATGATAGTAGAAAGGAAACGGCTGGAAATATATTCACTTAACAAAGTGACAGAACCTTTTTATTCAAAAATCTGCCAAAGAGAGTGATTCTTCACATTTTTAAGACCACGGCGATCAAGCATAGTTTACCAAGGAGAAATATGACAAGCCCAACAAGTCTATAGAAATGCAATAAATTCAAAACAGCGACAGCATTCACCTCACCTTCCTCGTGCAAAATTTTGTAGCACCTCTTTATATCACATTTGATCCTAATTTATAAAAAAAAATGGCCACCATATGGAAATTGTGCAATTTTATTACTTCTAGTCATTCAGTGCCTGAACCAATGCCATTGTCCTGCTTCTTCTTCATTGACCCCATCCTGCCTCCGCCCATCTGCTCCAACAAGGTGATGTTTATCTGCAGCAGGAGGAAATTAAAGCCTTGCTTCATGAGCTGCAGATATGCAAATCTTATACAGTGCAAATAGATTGCAGAGCTCCACAGTGGACTGTGTGTAAGGGGCCATCCATTGAATTCCACTGATTTGAAATCCAAATCAAGACACGTGGAATTACAAGACACACATGTGGCCTCACGTAGCACATCTAAAACAGCAGGCCTAAAAATAAAATAAAAAAACAAACAAACAAGCGAGCTATTTATTGAGCGGGTCCATCAGAGCAGATATGGTTTAATAACTCTTGTTTCAGTGCGGAAGATCTGTTCGAACACATGTGAAAGCTTATCTCAAGCTCTGACACACATAGCATGGAAATAAGTCCCTCTGATATCACCTTTACATGGGATTTTCTTGAACCCACAAAATTGGAAAGTAATAGTGGCCATGCAAAATGTCTTGCATTTGTAGAGTATGTAATTTTGATATGCATTAGTGTTATTGTGAGGCAGGGTATATGGGATGCTTCCTTGTGTGATTGCAGGTCTGACTTGTATTGTGGGAGGGAAGCAGACAGAAGAAGATAGTATTAAACCTGTCCTTGCCATTCCAATCTGTCTGCATGTTTCTCTTTATCATTCTGCAGTTTCTATCCACTTACGCTATAATTAAGTTTCCTGACCCCTGCCTTGCAGCCTTAACTAGACATTTGGAAATATACAGCCACTGCAGATCTCTTAGCCTGATGTGCTCACACCCTCCCACCTCCCTCTCGCCTCCTTCCCGTTTCTGAAAATCTCTCTCTCCCAGCGTCTCCCTCTTTCTTTCTCTGAGTCTCCATGGCACTGTAATGGAATAAGAATTATTAATCGAGTAATTGTGTGGAACACATTAGTTTGCATTGAATTTCTCTCTCTCTCATTTTCGATGCTTGATTATCAGGCTATTGGGCAGGCTCTACTACCCCCCCCTTTACCTCTCTACCCACAACACTCCAAACACATAACACATGCCCACACACACACACACACACATCCAGCAGGCGAGATCTCACTACCCTAAATGGCATAATCTCTCCCTCTCTTGTGTGCAAGGTTGGACACACATGTACAAACTCACACTTGAGCACACTTACACACTGGGATGGAGTGTGTGTTTGTATCACACCTGATGCTTGATGTGTGTGTGAGTGAGGAAAAGGATCCTACAGTGAGTTTGTAATGTCCCTTTAACCTGTCTGAGAAAACAGGCCAAGCAGACAGAAAAAATAACCCCCAGCGTGCATGGAAGAAAAAAAAAAAAAAAACATCAGGGACAGACGTACTGGCAGTGACGTTCATCATAAAACCCCCTCTTCAATCATAATTAGTCTAATTAATTTAAATCAGTGTTGGATGCCTATCTAAATACAGTGACAACACAAAATGAACATCCACCCTGCAGCACATAGCCTCAGCCATATACGTTCCCATAGTGAAACACACCCTCGTAGGATTAGAGCAGAAGAATAGGGGGATTATTATTTCATGACCTTTCAATCCGCTGCCTGTCAGGTTGAACTAAAGCCATATATGCTGCTGGAGGACTAATCTCCTTCTCCCTTTGTGTCCGCAAGGGATGTGTCATTTCTTTATCCCCTCTATCCAGATTTACTCCATAAAATAAACTTCCTAGCCTGATCTGATAAGAAGCCATCTCCTTACCGGGATAAGGCTGTGGTGCCTCGCCTCCCTGCTTCCCCGTAGCCGTATTTTTGGGTGTCAGATAACTCAGACGAGGATGGGAACAGTCAGGAAATGCCACTTTGTCTGTCTGGGAGCAGGTGACAACAAAACGACAGTGACTCTGATTAGAAAACACCCCCCCTACACACACACACACACACACACACACATATACTTCCGCCACCACCACTAACACTCTCTCTTTCTGTCGTTTTCTAAAAGCACCAAAATCACATATTATCAACCCTCGCCAGGTAGCGTGTGAAACCCAAATAAATTGATATTTCCACGCAAAAGCTTGAGGCATCACAGACAAACTCTTGTGCTGCCGTTGTTATCATCACATCTTAATTACTGGTAAGTCATCACTGATCCAGCTGTCAGTTTGAGCCGGAGTCATGATCTGCTGATATGACGACAGGTCTGACCATTCTGCTCCGATTCACCGTCTCTCTCTGTGTTTATTATCATTACTTAATGGACATGAGTCACTGGTGAGCCCCTTCCTTAAAGCCACCACAGACAGCAGGGCTCAGAAAGCTGAATATTACAGTCATTTTTTTGAAGCGCACACAGAGCAGGTGCCTAAAGGTCACAGCCTACAGGTGGCAGAAATGAGTATTATGGACTGGGGAGCTGTAAATTCAGCTCAAACACACCTGTTTAGCGGAAAACAAAATTGATCTGTGACCTGGAAAAAATACAGTGAAGGTATCTGAGTGGTATTGTGATGTTTTAAAAAAAAAAAAAATCACACTTTTATTTTCTTTTTGAACAGCAAGCAGGAGAGGTTGTGCCTAATCACAGCCAGGGCCACAATCTACACTCCTCAGTGGGCTATTTAATATATAAAAAAAAAAAAACAACAACTCTTGAATTGCAGGGAAAACACGTAGGCCAAAAATTAAATAATAAAATAAATGCTTTCAAAAAAAAAAAAAAAAAAAAAAGTCATGCTGTGTAACAATCAGCGGAAGAGTCGATTTGGAGCAATTAAGGAAATACAGGGAAGAGGTTTGTTGAAGTGAAAGAAATATACTTTATATTTTACGACACATTTTTAAAGGGAGTACAGTGTTTAAAAAAAAAAAAGGTGCAGGAGAAGATTAGGTTAGAGAGCATCTGATTTTCTTTTGTCTTGCGGTTATGTTTTGGGAGGTTTTTATTATTTCGCAGTGTGGGCAAAAAAAAAAAAAAAAAAAAAAAAAAAAATAAATAAATTTGTGTTGATTTTTTTTAAAAGGTTGGTGAGAATATTAAATCCACTCATACATTTTACGCATTTAGCCAAAGTGTGAGTGGGAGCCTGCGGACCTCTCGACGCGGCCGGACCTGAACGCACCCACTCTGTCTCTTTGATTCCACACGGTTTCTCCTTATTCCCTCCTGTCTCTGCACGGTATTATTATTGCCCTGAATGGCACGGTGCATCATTTCTGCTCGTCTCCAAAACAGGACACCCCCCCACCACCACCACCCCCTCCTCCTCCCCAAACCCACCGCCACAAGCA
>JAPTMW010000015.1:17872845-17884329 GCA_029822955.1 Ostorhinchus angustatus | reverse complement strand
ATATGAATTTTAAAAATATATATGGTTTGACATTTAATGCTGGAAAGTGCTGTTAATAATGAAAAGTCTAATGGACTAGTAACAGGAGACATCCCAGTATATCTATCAGAAATTCACGTATACTGGTACCCCACTATGTTGGTCTGTGTTGTGGTTTATCAGCTTTACCGCTCCGTTCATTTGTACGTGTGCTGGGTGAATTCACTGCTGGGATGAACATGAGCTCACCAGTGGATGAAGATAGACGTGTAAAGAGTAATCGAGGGACACTCCAGTCTCTTCATGAGCTACTGCAAAGGTGTTCAAGACTAACTACTATTATTAAGAGTAAGTTACTTTGTGCTGAAATGTTAATGATTATCTTGAGACCCCCACCCACCCTCAAGCGAAGTTTCAAGGATTTTCTGTCAAAGCCCTAGGCACGAAAAGGCTTTCTGGGCAGTCATAGTTTGAAGTGAGTTGGCATGAATTTTATTTTAAGCATGCATATGTATGAACACATGCCCATGATAAACCAGGGGAATATGCATTTTTTTCCCCATGTTGATATTAATCTGAAATAGAATTTGTGCGATGTACTTGAATGTATCCCTACGTTCCCTTTCTGGTATGTGTGTCATTTTCTTGGCAAACACAAAATCTACCTGTGGGTGGTGCTTTATGTTGTTCTCTATCCAAACCTTATCATCAGCATTGGCATAAATTTTTATCACAGTCTTATTTTGAGAATCTTAATCCAGTCATTGTTCATGTGCAGTGCAGTGTTGTTTTACAAGCTGTTTGTAAAATCAGCTCTCCACTGGGTATCACACATAATAAGGAGTTGTATTTCACTTTCACTGTCAGGCACAAAGTCACAGAAGACAAAGACAGACCAAAAGATGCACTGCCCATCAGCCTTAACCTGAGACAGACGAGGGTTGTAACTGCACATGGAGTTCACGGTTTGGTTCAGTATTCAGTGTTGAAGGAGCCATTTGGTTCTGTTGGTTATGTTCCATGTCTGGACATGACTCTTACTGTGGCAGTTCTACACTAAAATTCTACAAACTGTCAATAACAAATGACCTGGTTTAGGCTACCTCAAGTCTGAAATACATCAAGGAATATCCAAAGACAGCAGAGCATATTCATATTCACTGACACAACCATCTAGACTGTTTTCACTATAGTTGCAGGATCTATTCTAGAATATGTCACAGATGCGAAAAAATGTGTCACTCTCTCTGTCACTCCCAGGGAGAACGAAAATAACATGACAGCATGAACTCTTCACTTATGAATTAAATTTATGGCAAAATGTAATCATTCTGGTGGTCACTGTCAAGGGGAAACAGTAGACAGTATGTCTGACAGCAGCAGCTCAACAGCATTAACACATGGTGGAGTGGACGCAGGTGAGGAAGAGTGTGGTTCTAGACTGAACTACCAGGGTGTCACTGAGGATTGAGTTGCACAGTGTGAGATGAGAAGTCACAGATTCTTTCATAGGAACAAAGTTTAACACATTGTACATGTTGTTGACTATTGACATAGCTTTGAAGGCTAACTGTGTTAGCATGTGGTATTAATGAAGATCTTGTGGTCTACCAGAACCTCCTGGGTGGAGCTCCTGCTCTTGAATTTTGGCTGTGAGAGTGTGAGTAAGTGGCTAAAAATAAACCTGATGGTGAATATGTGACTCACAGGGTGCACCAAAAGGAAATTTCCTATTAAACCGAAAGTTGTGTACTAAGACTGTTTGATACGACTTCATGGACTGTTCTGGCCCTGGCAGCAGCAGCAGCAGCAGCAGCAGGTGGACTTAAGCTGAGGCCAGTCCTATCAACTGACCTCAACTTGAAGAGAAAACACGTTTACCCAACAGCTGGTTCCACAGTTCATTCGCAGTGAGGTTTTTTTTTTTGTCTTTTTGAGACCTGTGAATTATTTCTACTTCATTCTTTCACTAAAGTTGTAAACATTGACATTGACTTGACTCAAGGGTAAGGCAGGGCTCATACATAAGATTAAAGGGCCAAGTGACTCTGGTAAGATCATAGTATTTTAATATTAATGATTAATTAATAATTTTTTGGGAAAAGTAACCAAATTTGGACAAAAGGAGTGGAGCTCTGGGAGTGTAAGGGGTCCTGGCTGAGCGGATTCTAAACAACAGTTTGCTGACAGTAAACTTTAGTGCAACTTCACTGCGTAACAGAGTCATTTTATGGTGTTGTTGGTATAACCTTTTAACTACTACTACAGTGGAGCTGTCTGTCAGATGTCTGTGTTTTACTGACTAAACAAACTCAAAGTCGAGCTCTGTAGATGAGTGAGCTGTCATACAGACCTGTCAAAGCCCAGACACCAAAGTCTCTAAAACCTGAAATAGTAACAGAAAAAGAGTATTTAGATGCACTGTAAGATCACTTTTAGAGCTTCCAAATGAAGCAAATAAGAACATAATCATTCTGACCCAATTCCAGCAGCTCTTTATTGGCTTCATTTTGGAGTTAAGGTCCTTTCCCCCTGGGTTTAGACACATTTAGTATCATTAATGCCAATGTTGAGGGTCTGTCTGAAGTGGACACTCTTATTATGTTTCCCCCTCTAATGGCAGGCTTTCCCATGTCTGTCTGTGGGTGTGGATGTTCAGGACAGCTATGAACACACTGTGGCTGCTCAGCTATAAGCCTCTGGAGGTGTCCTGGGACATTACTTTGCAGATTGTAAATACGACTCTTCCTCCCTCAACAGCGAAATGTGACCATAAATTCATAAACATCCAGAGCTGCTCATTAAATAGTAATCAAGGGACAGTGGCTCTCCCACGTTACCCATCAGCGTGTACAGGCCTCATATTACATAGCAGAAAATTGGTACTTTGGGCCATAAAGTGAGACAGTGAAGTGTGAAACCCAACACTTCTTAGCAAGAGCGTGTAAACTTCAGACAAAAGGTGAGGGTACAGTCTGTATCCACACATACTCAAACAAGAAAACACTAATGTTACAGCTCAGACAGCACAGCAACGACAGATGGTAATTGACAGTTATGTCAGCTACGGTAATTGGTTTTGTTGTCAAACCAGTTTCAGCTTCCTGAATTTTAGTGTTTACAGTAAATTGAATATAATACAACACTGTATTGTAATGTATTGATATGAGAAATTTGTTTTTGTCAGTATTTACCAGTACTTTATGGCCAAAAGAGAGAGACTTGTAGACTTTTGCTGGTAAAAATGACGTAATTACAGCTCAGCATATTGTAATATAAGTGGTCTGAGTGGAAAGAAGAACGCTACCCACTTCTGTGGATTTTCCGGCTTGTGAACATCCACCCCAGGATGTTGAGATTCAATCAGATGTGAGTATATTGCCATGTTCTAGTTCGACATTGGAGGTTGGAAAAAGTCAGGGGTGTGAAACAACGTCTGGTCATCTGTATTTACATTTCATTTGGACTGAGAGGAAAGAGCTGTCGACTACAGATTTCATCTATCGTAGCCATAGTAATATAATTTTCCAAAGATGATGCTTTTTAATTCCAAAAATGTCTCCGATTTGTTCCCAACATGTCAGCTGTCACTAAGCAGTCTATCGCTGTTTCCACATTCAAAGTATATTTATATAGCAACCTTTGAAATCCACTATGGTCTGATCTGTATTATAATTATAGCTTCATCCTTGTTTGCAAGCTTTGATTTATTAAAATGAACAGCAATCACATGATTATTCACAGTTACCCGGTAGCAATCCATTTTTGCCATCATCCGATCTGTTAGAGTTGTGAACTGTTGTCTCCTATGGAAGTCACTGGAGTTTCTTTGACTCATAAAAAGTTACTGTTTTCTGTGGGGGCTTCGGCAGGCCCTTCATGCTCTAATTGATTTAATTAAGTGGACATTTTTCCCTGTAGCACAAACAGGCTGTACACAAACAAACATTCAGTTATCTCACCCAGAGCACAAAGGCTTTGCTTATCGGTATTTCACAGAGCGATCCACGCTCTAAGTTCCCCTTAGAGCATCGCAACCCACGTTACATGCACCCTCCGAATTTCAGCCTCATTACCAATCTCGCACCATTCCTGTGGATTTGGAAGGCACTGAGGGTTTTCCCAGATGTGAGACGAGAATTGCTTGACATATCACTTACATGTGTTGATGGACAGAGATATTTAGTGGTTTTATGATGTCTTTGACAGCCTTGTCTCTTCAGATATTCTTTTAAAGCTGGTTTCATATTCCCTCTGCAAGATGACATATTCTACTCGGTATTAACTGTGACTAAGATTATTTATACGGGCAACCAAAATTACTTGTTCAGTTGTTTGGTTTACTGCGTGAATCTGGCATCTGCACCTGATCATGTGAGCGAAAATAATCTCTTGATGTCACAGTCAGTAGATGGTGTTTGTGCAGATCAACAAGACTAACAGTAAGTAATGAGGCATTTTCAATCAACATCTCATGTTTTGTTTGGGTTTTAGATGGAATTGTATGTAAGGTTGTCAATGCAGCGATAGTGTAGTTTTCAATTAATTGTCTCGAGGATAATTGTGATTAATGATTTGTCTTCCTGTTCATCTTTGCCACTAGTGTAGCACAAACTGGCTCCAGTAAAAGTGAAGAACTGTGGAATAAATGCAATGAGATGAAATCATTAAAATAAACCACATAAGTCTCAGACAATATGAAACCATTTTGGAGACAGTGAGCATATTTTGCAATTCTTTTATATCCAGATGCATGAAGATGATCTCAAGTATGCAAAACTGTAATAATGTTGCTTATAAATCTTTCAGGCGTAGTTGTGTGTATATAAGACTCAACTGTCTTAATTTTTTTTTTCCCACAGAGCCATCTGTACAAATCTAAATTGAACCCTTTGGGTAATTTTTAATTTTCAGGCTCAGTAAACTGGATTGAACTGAGATCAGATTCATAAAATATTCTCATCTGTGTGTTTCTGTAGATAGATAAAGCTTTTTAATACCATCACTTTATACTGAGGGTGTTTAATTATCTTTGCATACAGTCATCCTCCATATTGTGCAAACTATGTTCCATCAACGGGGATGTAAATGATGTGGTTGTTGTGTGGCACATGCAGGCTTTAAATATGCAGCAAAGTCTAAAGCAGCTGTGATATCATTTATCTACATAACTATGCCAAGGTCAGTGCACAGGACTCTGCAGGTTCACTTGACTGCACAGCTTCAACCAGTCAGGGATCAGTGAAATGAGCTTGTTTTGCAGTTTGTTGGCTTGAAAATAATGCACACTCAACTCTGTGTGTGCTATGAGGTTGAAAACTGGATGGTAAGTTGCTTGTTGTATTCAAAATATTATAACAACCTCTTGAGAGCAGTCATATTAATACTTAATGACTTGAACCTGCTGAGAGGATAAGAACTTTCTGAGTAATTTCCCACAAGATAATTGAGAAATCTGTAGGATTATAGAAAGTGCCCACACAACACACACACGCATAGAAAGTAAAGTAAGCGCTTCCTCCAGGCGTCTGAGTCGTATGAATGTTTGCTGGGGCATGCACTGTGGGAGGAGGGATTATGGTGATGGAATTCAACTCCAGTGAAAACCTGCCACCAGCTCTGCTACACCTACAAGACACGAGCATAACAATGTTGTCAGAATTACAAAATGAACAAGACAGGACACAACACAGAGCAGCCATGCAGAGGTAACAACATATCTGAGTGTGCCCTTAGTGAAACCTGACCACCTGTAGTGTACACAGGGCCCCACACTGCCAGGTTCATATTATCATACTATACTTTTTTTTCTTCTAAGCTAATACCCCAATACAAGAGCTGAAATAATAGTCTATACCAAGACTGTTCTTCAACAAGCAGCCATGTGAAAGCCATTCCGAACCCGAGGCAAAATTATTCACAGCAGCCATCTGGGCATCAGTCTGGACCATTGTGCTCATGAAATGTGTATGAAGACAGTTCAGTGCTTTGAAACAACCGCTCCATCATTTCTGCATGAGGGTCAATTGACAGGAAAGCAGCCATTTTGACAATAACTGCTATAGTCAGGGATTTGGATCCAGCACCCAAGCCCTTACACGTTTTAAAGCAGTCTCAGTTTATCAGCAGCCACATCATCTCCATGTGACGGAGATGTAATAAACACTATGCAGACGGTGCAGTGATGAAGTAGAAAAGCAGTGGGAGAGCCAAGGCAGATCAGTGTCCGCCCCCCCCCGAGCACCACCATTATGCTAGTATCAACATTTCCTGAAAATTTCATCAAAATTCTTCAACTTTTTGAGTTTTCTTGCTAACAGTTAGACAGACAACCCTAAAACAACCTAAATATACAAAATCTCAGGCTGTGACAGAAGTAATGATACAAGAATTAACACGTTTTGTATCTGCACTGCAATAGATGTAAATCTTGACGCTAATGTAGTGATCACGCTGGTACAACAATGGTATTTATGTGAACAAAAAAAAAAAATCGATCAGATGGAGAAGAGTGTGGTTACGGCTGTGAGTTGGGGATGAGAAAGCAACATTTGGTGACAGTTAAGCAGAGAACGCTGGAGGGTAGTTTCAGCGAACATAAACACACCTGTCGTGTTGGATCTTAAGTAGATGCAGGTCGTAGCAGCAGTCACTGTGAAATATTTATCCCAAATTACTAAAACTGTCTGAATTTCGTCCCAGATCGTGTTTGGTTGTAAAACCAGGACAACGGCCCTGTTGGAACCTGTCTATGTGACACAGGATGACTGCTTTGTTGCCACAGCTGAGAACTATATTTTCTCATGTTGTGGAAAAGAACAATATTGCACCACATATACTGTGTTTAAGCCAAAATGTAAAGTAAATGTATGGAATTGTTCAGTGTTAATTTACCATTAAATCAGTCCAGTGTGTGAGTTTGATCCAAACACAGATCTCCTGTTTTGACTTTTTGGTCTACACATTCAGTTTCACACCAGCAAATTTGGCTGGTTTTGAATGGAAATATCACAAAGTCAGAATGAAATGAGGCAGGTGTGAAAGTGGTTTGAGTAAATAAATAAATAGATAATTCTGGTCGTAAACATGAAAGTAATGGTAAAAAAATGTAGGTGATTCTAGATGTTGAAAAACTCCTATTGGTGTTTATTCTTTTAGAGTGTGACGCTCCATTAAGAGCATCTCAAATGTTTTCGGCGATGGATCATTGGGTGGAATCATCACTTCATGTTTGCTATAAAGACATTTTTTCCTCTTTAAGTTTGCTCGCTTTGTGCTCAGTCACTGATTCAGTTGCTGAATGTAGCAACATGATAGGCTTTTTCTAATCCATTTGTGCCCGCTCTCCTCTAATAAATCTCACACATACACATGACTGCTGCAGCCAAAGGAAATCCTGCTTTATTCATGAGATGTATGGCTTCACAGGCTTCTCTAGAGGGTTCACATAGGCAGTATTTAGCCCGTAGTCTCCCTCTCTCTCTTTTTCTGTCTACAGTCATTTACCCTATCTGCATGTTGGCTTGGCAGAAACACTGTTGTCTGAGTGTGACCTCGGCCTTCCGCAGCAGTGCACACACAGCGGCTGGCAGATGCCTGCTGAATGTGGTGCTTCACTGTTTTATGTGGCAGCAGTTCAGTGGAAGGAGTGATATCATCTGCACGTCAGAGGCAGATGTGCCATCCGATGCTAAAACACTGTAAAGGCATGTGGTTGTCTTGTAAAATGTCAATCAGTGAGGAGGAAATCTGTACAGGAACACAGCAACGCAGAGGCTTAACATTATAAAGCTGCTTTTGCCATAATATCCTGTTTTTGTTCGGACGATGCTGCAAAGAGAGTTAATTTTCCCAACTCAGTTAGAGGAAGAATGTTCTTTTTTGCTCCTGTTCTGCTCAGTTGTTGTCTGCAGGGCGTTCTGACCTGAAAATGGGATCACACTGACTGAGGAAACATTGCGACCTCTGTTTTGTGCCCTTCGTCCTCGATCACATGCATGATCTAAAGATGAAAATTCAGCGGATGCACTGATAATGATTTTCTGGGTCGCGTAAAATAACAATTTGGTCAAAAGCCAGTGCCCAGAATGTTTGTTTTCTTGTTATTTCATCCTTTAATTTTACCTAAAGAACAAAGCAATCTTTCTTATAATATACTTAACCAAAAAAATGTTTTAAGTAAGATGTTTTTGACTGTAGAAGAGTGTGTAGAATGGGTTTGTGTGTGTGTGTGTGTATATATTTTTTATTATTATTATTTTTCACATTTAATTTAACCTTTTATTTAAAAATCCCATTGAGATGAAGAACCTCTTTTACAAGGGAGTCCTGGAAAAAAGGCATCAGCAAATACAACACACAGTTTTTAGGTTACACAGTTACTACACATATAACAGACATATCTGACAATAAGTAGTTAGTAAAAAAATAACATTTACAAGCATTGTAAATGTTACTACAAATCATAATGTATTGTCCTGTGAAGAAGCACATTTCTCTTTTAACTCTTTTCTACAGAAACTGTGGAAATCTCTGGTTTGAAGTG
The DNA here is from genome assembly GCA_029822955.1 of Ostorhinchus angustatus. Taxonomy (NCBI): domain Eukaryota; kingdom Metazoa; phylum Chordata; class Actinopteri; order Kurtiformes; family Apogonidae; genus Ostorhinchus; species Ostorhinchus angustatus. The sequence goes on along the minus strand of JAPTMW010000015.1, from coordinate 17,875,805 downwards.
TTGAAAAAGCACAAAGGGCAAAAGGAAAAATAGAAAGAGTTGCTTAGTATTGATTATGTGGAGAGGAGATGACTCGTCCTCACACTGTTTTTCCCCTCAGCCACGGAAAAATCAAGAGTGAGAAAAAAACAAAGATATGCAGAGGAAAAAAGTGTGTTGTATATGTAATAAAACCAGGTGTTTAATTCCCTGTTGAACTAGATGTTGGATTATTAAAGTCAAAGAAACGGGAAAAAAAAAACTGCTGTGGTTACTGATGTGTTTAAATGGGGACAAAAGGCGAGTTAAAATCAGACTCTGAGAAGATTTAATTAATATTACATTCTTTACAAGCTTGCAATTTTCTTCTTCACTGCCTTTGCAGGTGCATCGCGAGCTTTCTTTGCGTGAAAAAGAATATAATTATCAGTAGAAGAAAACAACAGAATGGGGAGGAGCTCCGCAGGGCTGCTGTTTGGAAAAAAACTCCAGTGGGGATTTTTAAGACTAGACTCTTTATACTCAGACTCCTGTGAAACCAGTACTGAAAGTAAGATGTAGTAGAAAAAGTATGTAAAAAATTTGAAGAATCTCAAGAATTTAAAGTAGTCAAGGTATGTAGGGGTACTTGAAATCCTTGAAAATGCTTGAATTTCAATATGTTTTCAAGATCTGAAAAGTGCTTGTAATTCTGTGATTTGATTTATTGATTTATTTTTAATATTAACTTTGCCAGGTTTGATGCCAAGCCAAAGCTGCTTACAGAGAGGTGATACGTTTTGAAAAATACAACTTTATGTCTAAAAAGAAAATAACCAGATGTTCTCAGGTCGATTCCAGGTACATTTTTACCTTAATCTTCGTTTTGGAGTGAGTTTACCTGAAGAATGCCAAGTGACTTCCCCCTTTTTTTTCTTTTTTAGGTAAAACTTTGCGTTGTCGTTTAATTTCTAAACTTTTTTCTATTATGAAACATGATTTTATTTTATTTTATTTTGTGCTAGGCAAACATTGTGACAGGGTAACAAAAAAATACAAGACAAAACATCTGGCATACTAATGCATTGACTTCAAAGCATACCAGTTCATAGACACCAGACAAGACAGAATAGTTCAGAGACATTAAGCAAAACAAGGACGGGTGCAAACAGAGGGCTATTTACAGGTGAGTGTGTATGTGTGTGTATATGTATGATTATTTATGATTATTTTGTGCGGGTTTGGCGTATTCAGGTGGAGACAGAAGAGGGAATGAAAGCAAAATTGACAGTCTAATAAGTAAAAGGGTCAAAAGATGTGAGTATTTAAAAACAAGAAATCAGTTAAAGGTTTTAAATAATGGCATAGAAAAAAGATTAAGGGGAAAAAAGAAAGAAAGGAAAGAAAAATCAATAATACCAAATACAACACTAGTGAGAGAATTCCCTCCTCCTTCCTATTTCCTCCTTCCCCATTTATCATGATCATCACTCCAATTTTCGAGATTTCTATAATGTACATTAATTGACTTTTGAATTTAGATGTTCATAGCATAATACAATGGTACATCATTGTGATAAAAAGTGGGAAAAATAATCCTGACTGTATGTATTCATGTAGATCTGTATTTTACTCCAGCAATAAGGTTCTGTGCTGGAATAATTTAAAAATGACCCTTAAAAGTGCTTAAAAAATGTGTAGTAGTGCATTGTATGGAAACAATGTGATATATACAGTACCTTTTACACGTCATCTCTGTTCCCAACGTACAGTCTGAGGCCTGTGGTTCTGACGTCAGTGCAACGTTATGTAACGTAGACAAACAAACATTGAGGAAAGACGAGCAGGATCCCAGTTTCAACCCAGAAAGAGTTCCCATGTGTCTGGGAAAACCTCAATAAATATGGTTTGTTTTTTCAGTCGGTATGGAAAATAACTGTCAGGCTTGAAAAATGCACCGTCGATGTTTTTTGTCGTGCCAAATGAAGTGACAAGGTCTCATCTTTCCCCTGTTCGGATATGGCTTCATAAACTTTGTTTTGCGAATGTTTTGTTGCAAAGATTAACTCGCAACAAAAACATCAGGATACTGCGTTTGCTCTCCTTGTTAAAGAGCAGTATTTCTCACTGTCTTAAATATTTTATACCACTGTGTTTCAGAGTTTACAATAAATATTTTTTGAAGGTCAGTATAGCCTTTTTTTTTTTTTTTTAAGATTTATTTCTCAGTGTTTGACTGATGTGAGTTGTAAATACAGACAGACAGGAAACCGTAGGGAGGGGATGAATGACAAGCAGTACGTGCACAGAGATGGATCAGAAAGTGTCTGTATTTTTTCAGAACGAAACCATTGCTATAAGGAAAAAGTCTCCATTGTCAGTCAGGCTTTGAAAGTGTCTATTATTATTTATTGTTTCCTGTTGCCGTGGTCCTGACAAGCTGACGGGAGAGATTTCAGACTGAACGACGGGGAATGATTAAAAAACATGAGCGATCACAGCTTATTCGCCTAACGTTAACTCCCTGTTGACTCTGACGGACATTTTACCAGTATATGAGACGTGAGGAAACCTATTCAGAACAGGTTTATAACTGGCAGTCACACTGTAGGAGGCATTATGGGATACAGTTATCTAAAGACTAGCATAACCTGTGGAAAAAATTAGAAATAAGCCCCCTATGTACTGGTTTCATGTGGCGTATTCACACATGATAAGCAAAGTCTGTTTTTTACTGGAATTGACTGGCATCATTCCCCAGTTCTGATGTCAAGGGCAGGTTCACTACTTAAGGATAACTGTTTAAAGCTAGAAAAATGTTCCGCACTGTAGCTGTTCTGCTTGTTATCCATCTCATCATATTTTGAGATGATGTGAGTTTGCTGTTTCTGTGAATATCCATGCCATATCGCAGCATGACCCTCCCGAATTTCCATCCAGAACGCTTAAAACTTTGATTTATCATCACTGGCGCAGCCTCCATAGTCCTCAACTGGGAAATA
>JAPTMW010000015.1:17711939-17726587 GCA_029822955.1 Ostorhinchus angustatus | reverse complement strand
TTTTTATTTGTGGAAACCTAAATCCACAGTAGCTTTCTCATTGGTTCACTTATGCACATAATAATAGATATCAAGAAGTGTTAGAAATAATTTTCAATCCAAATTCAAAACTTTCTGATATGGAGTTTGATTTGTGTGCTGTTCAATGACCCTTAAAGGTTAAAATTACAATATTTGCAGTAATCACTCTAGTAGCTGCTCCTAAGTACAAAACCAAAATCACTACATGAATTGTTTGGTTAATTCATATTTTTTCTACATTAGCAGATAATTGGTATTATCGCTCATGTGTTACAACCACTGCAGTTATATTGTAGATCAGGCGCGCTTGCAGACCTGGGGGGGGGGGCTGTCTGTGCCGTACCTCACAACGAGTCCACGCAGACCATACGACCATAAAAGTGTATGTGAAACTTAAGATGCTTTACTAATCCCTCTAAGAATTGTAAGGTGGGGGGGATAATTCGTAAGACCGGGGGGAGGGAGTTCACTACAGTTTGGTCATGGCTGAAACTGAACCTGTTTATATGCAAACTAAAACTCTTCATATATGTCTTCATATACAGGTTAATCTGATTTATTTCATTCTTTTACATCTGTGCAGGTGCAAAAAAAAAATCGTTAAAAACAGATGTGACATAATCAAACATGAGTGAAAGACAATAACAGGAAGTTGGACTTTACCATCAATGGGCTGTAACTTCAAACTAGGTTTTTTTTTTGATTGTCACATTTGTAAAGTGCATGCACACGTGTCAGCTCTGATTATTACAATTATCTGATTACTCCTAGTTATCTGATTTTTAGGGTCATGTAAACAGGCTCAGTGACTGAAAAGATTGTTCAGAGAGATTATAATTTCAGATACGTAGGCTTCCTATTTGCATATTTTCATTGGCTGATACAATGAACTCTGCCTCTCTTGACTTGTATCATTATCTTTCAAATTAAGATAATAATAGCAATACTTTTCTATAATAAATCCTCTCTATGGTACCAAATAACTTGTTAGAGGCAAAGTGATCAGAAAGGTGAATATTTGATCATTTATAGGGTCACCTCCAGGGAAAAGTTATTGGATCAGCACGTTATGGTTTTGTTGAAGTGCCATTGAATGACATAGAAAGGGTGGAATTCATGGCTTATACTGCAGCCGGCCACCAGAGGGACATTTTTTTTTTTTTTTTTTTTTTTACTTTTGTGGAGATGTCACTGCATCCATCTTCATATGATTCTTACAATTTCAAGCCACTTTTCAGATGCTTTCAAGTGTAATTGACCCAGCTCCACTAGCACTGGTTCTGAGATTGTATAGTTTCTCTCACTGTCGAATATATTTGTAACTTCATAGCAGTATGTAACCCATGAGGTCGCAAAAAGTTATAAGGAAACACTTCTCCCCAAAAAGCCAAATCATTTTCTGCTGCAATGATTTATATTATTTATCCCTGAGAGCAGCTGGGGTTAGCAGGAGGGCGGGGGATTATTGCAGTATTATGTCTTCATAGATCTGCTACTACAGCAAAGCCTTAGACCCATTTGTTAGTGGGTTTTAGTGCAGAGGGACTCCCTTTATCCACCGAGGCCTCCACATGCTGACCTGAGCCCCTGAAATGTCTTGGGAATATATCTTTCCCACAGAGACTGAGGTTTCATCCTCTTCCTTCTAGATGTCTTTACCCGTGGTAATTCTCCATCTCTGTTTTCCGTTAGCCTCAGGGATAAATAAGCAGCTTGCAGAAAGTGCCATTTGATAATATGTGTGTTACATTATCTGAATCACTTTCACTTCAGCATTAGTACCTATAGGATAACAGTCTTTAAACCCTTGTATTAAATGAGACGAGATGATGTGAGATGAACGGTTTTAATCATCAGAAGGATTTCAGTTGACCTGAAGGTCATAATAAAATTAAGTAACTTACAAAAGTAGTTAATTTTCCAGACTAACTGTTTTTTTATTGGGAAAAAATGAATTCAGCTCTAATTGTAGGTTTTATTCGATTACACATGGTTGTAGAGTGTGTCTTACTGAGTAATAAACACTGGATTTTTCTCAGTGAATAAACAAAATAAAGCATATAGTTCTGTGATGTAACGCCTATGCTAGCCATAATGAAGTTTGATCAGAAAATGAAAAATTATTCTAAGTTACATAGCACATTTATGGAGTATTATAGTAGTATACATAACTTTGGTGATCCTTTAGTTCCAGGGAGCATTTTCATTTCAATATACTTCTGATCAGTTCTGCTCTAACCATGGAATTTAGCTACGGTTTTGTGAGCTAGATTAGGTCTAATATTTTAACATGGTTATACAATTTGACTGTGAGCAGCTGAAAAAACAAGTTATTTATTAAATGCATAACAAAAGCTTACAATAAGACATGTTTACAACATACGGAAGATACAGAAACAGCTGAGAATGCAAATATATGTTTTGGATTAAAAACACTATGAATTCAAATAGCTTTAACTTCATTTGTGTAAGAAAACACTGTTGCAACCACAAAAGCACATATTCTCATATAATCAGACATCCATACCTGAATACATGTGCGTCCTTAGGAGAAATGGTTTAAAATGTCACTAGCATGAACAACTTAAATATATGGAGTTTTTCTGAGTAATAAATAAATAATAACATGCTCAGGCAGTTAAAAGTCTAATAGATGGAGATGCACTCATGCTGCTAAACTGTGTGGGCTTTACACAAGGGTTGGATTATTAGACTTGTTTATGTGATTACTCACATCTTTCATCTCTAACTCTGTCATTTCTATTGTTAAAATGTAGCTTTTAATACCACTTAATTTTTTGCATTTAAATTCCAAGTTTTCCCTTTTGTGTGAACACACATTTGACATAGGTGTACTTACCACCGTCACTATGGCATGAAAATGTACTTATGACTTCAGCTTTTCTCAGATAAGCACAGCACAATAAACAAAGAAATTTTTTTTTTCAGTTTTACAATTGCTGAATCCATCAGAGTTTGGATTTAAATCATGTATTTCTGCCAGATAATAGGCCAAAGACAAAGTCAGACAGACAGAGGCTATTATTTTGTACTTTCTTCAATACAGACATCTGTATCTGTATTGTCCGTCTGTCTGATAGAAAAGAACAATTTGTACGTCATAATCTGTTTGTCTGTGGTTTAATAGAACATTAGACTGTTGGCTTGTGTTTGTTGCCTATGGACTGACAACATAATCAGAGCATCCTTGAATCCATGAAGAAGAACCTGTAATGCAGCATCTGTGTCTTAAAGGCAGAAGACAGGAAGTTCATACCATTGTGCAAAGAAAAAAGAAAAAGGCAACTCATTGGTAAAGGAAATAATCTAAAGGAAATACATAATTTTGCGAGTCTGCAAAGTGAGGAGAAATAAAAGATTTAGTTTCAAAAGATCTCATGTTGATGTTTTGCTCTTTCTCAATCAATAATTTGTGATTTTTGCTCCCAGGTCGGTAAGATCCGAAAGACTGCCGCCCGGAGGAGAGAGTACCACATACTGTTCATGGTTTTGACCACAGCTGCCTGCTACCTGCTGTGCTGGATGCCGTATGGTGTCGTGGCCATGATGGCAACATTCGGGCCACCCAACATCATCAGTCCAGTTGCTAGTGTGGTGCCCTCCCTCCTGGCCAAAAGCAGCACCGTTATCAACCCTCTCATCTATATACTCATGAACAAACAGGTGAGTCAGCAGCGTGCATGTCATTTTTTTGTGCTGAAGATGTCACTATTAAAAGTCAAGGACAATCGGACATTACAACATCTTTATTTACACAGTAAAAAAGACAAATAACAGTTGAAATCATACAAATGGTCTATTTAAATATCAGTTCAAGTGTAATACAAGAAGAAATTCACTGACAAATCAAAGTCAAGGAAAAAAACACCCTCAGGCAAATGGGAGTGAAACATTCACTCTTATGTTCAGTGACGGATGCTTATTTCCTCTTTTTGAGATTACTGCCATAAAAACCAGGAGGGAAATGTAGAAAAATAACCTAAATGTTTGTCAGTCCCTTAGAGGCAGTGAATTGCAGCAATTCCCACAACACAGAATAAAAACAAGATATGAATAAGAAAAGGCTAAAGGGGTAGAACCCGGTGAAGTATTCTTAGTCCTTTTTACAGTCGTTTCAGGAAAATGTCTTTTTCTAGTGACAGCAAAATTGCTTTTGTATTGACAACAAAAGTTCAGTCAAATTCCATCTCAAGCATCCCAGAGAGAAGCAATAGCACCTAATAAGTCCTGCTATTATGAAATCTCATCTCTCCTCTAATCCACCCAAATCAGACATAATTAAAAAGTGGAATTTGGCACAATATTAAGATGCAAAGATGAAATTGCCAAAGGGCATTGCACTGTATGAGTGCTCCCAGGGAACTACTATTAAGCTGCACCGCAGCTGGGCTTGGTTTTTTCCCTGTCCAGAAGCATGCATTAAAATCTGCAAGAAAAAAAAAAAAACACGCAAGAAAATAGTCTTGTTGCACAATCTCCTCTCACAACATTAATGACAATGGTGTCTACTTGCAGCACAGTACAGCACAGACAGTTTAAGACTCTTAGCCCTGATCCAGATTTGCATGCTCTGTGCACTGGAAGGTCAAAGTAATTAGAAATACACATGTACAATGTACAATATTCAAGGTTTTGCACCTTCAGTGTGTTACAATCACAAGCAATAAAACAATTTAATCTCTACAGAGAACATAAAACAGCAGTGTTGAAAATCTGCATGGTTAAAAATTAATGCTGAATCTCATTCAGCTTCTAAGTTGGTGTGTTGAGTTTAATTTTTTACATTTCTGGTACAGATCAGACTTTCTAATAATTATCTAATAAGGTATCAGACAATCCACATGAAACTGGGGCTGGGCATAACAGCTCACTAGTATTTGTTATTCTGAACAAAATGTCCCCATGTTTTGTTTTTGTCTTTAAACCACAGTTAAACAGAGCTGGAAAATATGCATAATGCAAGAGACTGTGTTAATTATCAGAAATATTTGGATATTATTTGTACAGAGCCTGCTATATTGTAATTATTTCTGGATTATATTAATATTGCAAATCAGTGAGAAATAACTTTAAAGTTAACACCAATTTTACATTTGCCTCAGTGGGATGAAGTACCAGGATTAGTTATTTGTTTCATTTCCTGAATTAGTCACCAAAAATAATTTCCATTCAGTCTGTGTAAGCAGCGAGTAAAAAGATGCTTTAGGATAAAAATGTTGCCACTATGTTGTAGTACCGTATTGGTCCTGTCAACTCCTGAATAATACCCAACCCTACTCAAGACCAAGCGATGCTCAGCCCCACAGATATCTACTTTTACTACTACCACTAAATACTACAGAGCCACCATCCTCAACACACATCAGATTATTCTAAATAATGTTTCTGTGACCGGATTTGTATCCTTTGAATCACAACCAACATTTTAAAAAATCTGTCAACAGGTATATTACAGGCATATTCCTTATGTTGTCTGCAGCAAATAAAAAATACACCATCACAACCAACCTTCTCCTCATATTGAACAAAAACCTCTTACTTACTGCAGATGTGGCACTGATAGTAAACATAAAAATCCCCCTAGCCAGAGAAAGAAAATCTCATGATGTCACTGGTTTAAAATGTTCTTTTGTAACTGTCTCCACACTGAGCTGTGGATGATACAGACCAATATTGCAGGGTTCAGGAGATATAAGCCATTTATAGCTGTAGGAAATGAGCTTCATGCTCTTATATGACAAAGGAATGGACCTGCAGTGAGCTGCACAGGCGCAGACATACCTCAGTGGTGAGTTTGGCCAAACTTACATTCATTTAAGAGTGAATTGACCATCACGAGCTGGCTGATGATTACTGAGGCAGTGCTGAGAATCCCCTGACTGAGATCACTACAGCAATTGCACCACACACACCTCACATAGAAATTAATCTCCATGGTACTGCAGTCCTGCCACAGTACATACTGCGAATATCTGAACAATCACAAGGCAACCCAAAGAAAGTATTCAGTCACCCACTAGGCACAGGATTAGGGCTGGTCTGGGCACCTCTGTGTTCTGAATATCAATTTTGGCCCCATTTATTAAATTTAAGAATGCCCTAAGTTTACAAAAAATCATTAGGATGAAACCCAAAAGACAACCGGTGCCTTCCTGTGAGCTTGTAATTGAATGCTAAATTACCCAAAATGTTTGAAGAACAAGTGAAAACCTGGAGTTTGTGATTTCACACGCTGGCATGCACAGGGAGGAGCAATTAATTATTAAGGTTAACAACATCAGTAGTGTGAAATGAACCTTTCATGACAACACAAAATACCAGTTCTGATTTCACAAGAAGATGTCAGAGGAATGTCAAGCAAGATCACCTGCTGCAGAGAAATGACATGTACAGTAAGGTATATCACAGCAGTTAAGACCATTAATGTTCCTCTATGGACACGACAATAGCATCTTTTGCATTGTGTTCTTCAGTGTGTTGCTGCTGTATGTAAGTAAAGGAGTGTGTGTGTGAATGTGTGTATTTCCTTGAATGTATGTGTATGCTGTATTTATGACATTCAGCACAGATGACTTCCTTGTCAGTACAAAAAAAAAAAATTACATATATCCACTGTTATAAACGGTGGCATTTCCTTTAAGTGGACAACCTCCCAGATAATTAAAAACAGGCATTAGTTTACACCCGATTATTGAAATTTTACTTGTCTATCTAAAAACACCAATCCATTGCTACCCTAGTCAGCTCCACAGCTAACGTGGCTCAGCTAAAGCAGAGAAAAATGTCTTTCAGTCCTGTCTTTGAGACTCTTCCATTAGTCTCCGGTGTGGTAAACAGCTTAATGAAGATAAGGTATCTCAGAAGCCTTAATGTGGATCCCTCCCTGAAGGGCTATGGCTTATGTTCTTCATGGGTCTAATTTCAAACTTGCAAGCTCCAGGCTCCTTGTCTCGAGTAGCTTTATTGCACCTCGCCCTTGACCAGCCACAAAAGGCCATTATGTATGTGTGTGTGTGAACGTCTGGGCTCAGAGGATCAGGTTTCATATTTCAGATGTCACAGTTGATGGTGCTCAAGCCTGGAAGAGTGACCCGCCCCTTCCTCCTCAGGTCGCTCTCAGGACCTGTGTTGATCCGCTGGATCAGGCTCTTCTCATAAAGGAGGGGATGGTAGGCACCCAGTGTACAGGCAGCATCATAATAGCGCTCATGGTAGTGGCACAGGTCTGTCTGCCTCATAGAGGGAATGTACTCATACACATGGACCTGCTCACACAGAGCCATCATCAGGAGGATACCTGCAAGGAGAACAAAGAGAGGGGCACGATTATACCAAAGGAGCATCTAAGACACGGGTGTCAAACATACGGCTCACAGACCAAACCCAGCCCACCAAAGGGTCCAATTCAGCCCATGGAGATGAATTTGTGAAATGCAAAAATTATATGGAAGATTTTAAGAAAGATATCGTTTTAGTTCAGGGGCAACTTTCAGCCCAATTTAATCTCAAGTGGGTCGGATCAGTAAAATACTAAAATTACATAATGACAGTGTTTGCATTTATAAACTATTCACAATAAATTATAAATTTCACAATACAGTGAATAACCTGAACAAATATGAACAACCTGAAACGTCTTAAGTACAATTTTAACAATATTCTGTCTGTTCCTAAATGTTTTGTCGTTGTAGATCCACTGTGAAGTTGTAATGTACATGTGTAAATGATAAACTGATGCATAATGTTGTTAAAATTGCATTTATTTTTCTTAATAAATTTCAGGTTGTTTATATTATTCACATTTTTTCCAGATGTAAATATTTTCATAGCGTAATTATTTTAATTTTTTCACTCTAAAACAGAGAAATGTTTGGAGTTGACATTATTTATAGGTTATTACCCCGCCCCCCAAAAGGGGAGACGAGGGTATTGTTTTGGGTTAGATTTTTTTTTTGTTTGTCAGCAACTTCACGCAAAAACATCTGGATCAATTTACATTAAATTTTCAGGAAAGGTGCGAGGTGGTCCAGAATAGATCCCATTAAATTTTTGGTGAATGTAGGTCAAAGGTCCAGGTCACCAAAAATGTGGGTGTAGGGCAAATCAGGTAAAATATTTGTGAGGGGCGGGGTTTGTTGTGCCTGGAACCACTTGTTATGTTATTTTACTGGTCCAGACCCCCACAGATCATATTGGGAGGATGTGGCCCCTGAACTAAAATGAGTTTGACACCCCTGGTCTAAGAGGAGGCCAAAGAACCCACATTCTTCACTTCAAGTGGGAATAACAAAACAAAAACAGAAGCACTGAATCAACTTCTTTACTCAATTAAAACTACATGCATTGGAATGGACTCAAGGAATGGAATTAAAAAGCATCTCTACATTTATACGGTCTTTCCTTGCAAAGCTAATGAACATCCCATCATGCATGTCAGTATGACTTTTCCCAGTTGTAGGTAGACATCACCTTAAGTAGAGAACACCTTTTCTCCATATTCAGGTCTCCCTCTCATGTCGGTTTTGTCTTGTTACACATTCTACATCGCTCCGACTCTCATGCATGATATTCACCACTATTGTCTTTTCTACACTGTTGTCACATCCATATAAGTTGAAATTGTTTTCAATGTTGGAAAAAATGTAATGATTATCCACCACTAATCAAAAAGAACTGAAGTAAGGAGTCGGTGAAAAACACAGATGTAGTGAATGTCGAGAAATGAATACTCAACTGTAACCTGAAAAACATTTTTTAATTATTTGTGCTTTGTCTCTTCTGCTGAATTCATCTCTCAGTCTATTTCAACTCTCAACATACTTCATATTATGGTGAACAGTATTGTCAAACTCAGACTTGCACACTATTCAAATCCTCAAATATATGAAGATACCTCTAAAATATATACAAATAATAAATAAAGCATAATTCACAAAAAAATGCATAAAGAAAGAAATAATACCAAATTGAGAGAAATAGATAGAAGTTGTTGGGATAAAACTATGTTTACAAGTAGAGTTGCAGGAGTCCATAATGAAAATGACTAAATGGGACTTAAGTGAAACAAAATGGAATTCAATCTAATTATTATGTAACAATAGTGATGTGTGAGTATGTTGCATGTGATCAGGGAGCTCTTTATTTCTGTCTCGCAAAGTTTAGTATTTCATTACATGTTTTCCTACTCATCTTCATGCAGTATTAATGGCAACAAGGGAATTGTGAATATGTGCTGATGTAACAGTCCTCGTCTCCCACAGCTGCTTGTTTAGATGAATTTATCATTGTGCAAATGTCATTTCTAGTGTAAACAAAAAGTTCTTTTGTGCTGAAAGAGCAGTTTGCACAGTAACCTACCTTCTGAGATAAAAAAAAAATTGAACTGCATAAATAATTCATGAACATGGCTGAGTATCTGTGCCTCAGCAGGCTCCGTCTGCTATCGGTCAGACAATGCAATGTCTTTTTAGCACAAAGCATGATGAGCTCCCTCAAGCAGTTTGCTTCCTCTTGGTGTTTTTCAGTCCACCTTTGCTTTGTTCAAAGCTGCTTTGTTGATCATTTACTTTCAGATGGTTGCTGGGTTTTTTTTCACCACTGTTTTCCTTCTTCATTCCCCACAGTGGAAAATAATAACCCTACACAACCAATTTCCTTCCTACAGTATGCAAAAACGATTCTATTTTTTTTTTCAGGGCACACACTGTTCCTCCAATTTGACTCTTTTTATAGTTTTAAATATAGATAAAAATGAAACACCCAAGAATGTGTTTCTTTATGTCTACACAAAGTCATCGACAGGCAGTCAAGTCAATGTTGAGAAGACTTGCCTCCACTTGTACTTGATGATCATGAATGCAAAGAAAGGGAAATTGGTGTAATCATGACTCATTCCTTTATAATATTCAGGAAAAAACAAGAACAAGCACTTATGCAGTAGAGAGCATCTCTGACTAATGTGTTAAATGACCTCAGAGTACACATTTGCTAGTAGCATCGTTACCAGGCCAGTAAGTGCCCACTTTCACTTCTCAAGTGGCACTACCTGTTGGCTGGTAGGACATGAAAGAGCACTAAGGCACGACTTCAGCCTAATCCAACTCTGCTAAGACATGTAACCACTATTCTCTGTGAGAGTGTGAAACCTGGGTCAATCCACCTCTGACAACTCAAGGAAGTTCTAGAGTTGAACAAGGGCACATTTTATTTATAGACTGCTTTTCAGGGATCTCAAGGACAGTTTACAGAAGTGATATAAGCAAGAACATGACAAAAAAATATAACACCCATCACCAGTCACAAATTAGAGGTGTGTTTTAATGGGTGATTTTGACGCAGACAGATATTGCATCTATTTGTCTAATCACGTTGACATTGAAGAGACCAACATTTTGTCAAGTAGAAAGAGGAAAGCGTATGAATCCAGAGAGCGCAAGCCTTCTTTCTACACATAAATGTACTTCTATTGATCACTTCCTCGCTGCAACTCCTGATGTGCAGTACTTTTCTATTAGACATGATCTTTCTTTCCATTTTCTCGTCAGTTCTACAGGTGTTTCTTGGTCCTGTTTCATTGTAATCACTGGTCAGCGGAAAATGGCAACACCTCCATGCCCTCAAAGACCACAGTCATCCAGCTTAACCGTAGAGTCTACAGCAACACAGTGGCTTGCACTGCCCAGATCTCCAATGCCACGCTGAACCAGTTCTCCAGCACCCCGGCCTCCAAACGCACCAACCCCCCAGAGGCCACCACCTGAGCCCCAGGGCTCTCCACACAGTCATCACAGCACAAGTACTCAGCCCAACAAGTGTATCAATGAACCTTTTGTGTGAACATGTGTTTGTATTGACTGTGTTCTTTTTATGTGTGTATTTCTTTTGAGCGTTGACATCTCTTTTATGATAAGCACACAAAACATTCAGACTGTTTTATGTGCAATGTGGCCAAAGCCAAAAGCCAGTGGACACTGGAACATTCTACCAATATGTGATCTGTAAAATGTCTGTCACTTTCTGCTGTTACAGTCTCCACTCTCATTTCCTGAAAATATTGCTCCCATTCTACCATAGGAGAATTTTGGCCTGTTCCAAAGTGCTGGGAGGTAGGATATATCCCACCTGGAGTTAACTACATCCCACCTCAAAGCATTCCAGATGATACAGCTTGAAAATAATCGACAAATATGGAGGACCACGGATCTAAGCTCCTATTTGTTTTCTTACTGAAGAGGCATTTGGATTGTTAACAAGACGGTATTAAGATAAGATATACTTTTATTGTCCCCATGGGGAAATTTGTCCTGGACTTCGTTCAGCTGCAGTTTACACACATACACATACACACCATGGAAGAGGCCAAACCATGGATGAGCTAATTATACATTGCAAAGTTTTTTTTTCATTGCGAACTTGCACAGTGTGCGCCGCCATTGTTGTGTTGACGTCACATTGTGAGGTGGGGGTAGTTCAATCTGGCCTCACTTTGCAACTAGGACCTCCTGCTTCGACGGGCATCCAATGCATTTTACTTACTTGGATGTCGGAAACTTCCCAGCACTTTGGAACGGGCCATAAGCACTGACGTTTGACAAAAACATGTGACTCCAGGTCAATCTGAAAGGTGTTAGAATGGCTGAGGTCAAGTTCTACCAGCAAACTCCGTTTGTATGGAGGCAAAGAGCCAAATTTTATGCCGTAAACTGTGCTATGAAGTCATAATGAACTAGAATATTGACTAAGAATAACTTTATCAGAACTAAGGGTTTAACGTATCTCTAAATCAAAGTACACAATATAGTGGCTAATAATTTTGGTTCATGTCAGGTGTGGAACCCTTATTTTACTGTATCTGGGATATATTCTTTCAATAATCATTCAATGACCAAATATGCAAATATGAAGTGGTTTACACATTTTTTAAAACCTGCAATTTTGTGTTTTCAGTGGCATTTTTTCTGTAATTTGCAGCGAAGTGGCTTGAATTTAATAGATTTAATGTTTAAATGCAAACAACACAACTAAAAACATCACATTTTGACTCAACTATTTTAATCATCTGAGTAATATTCAGAGGTATTTCACAGAGACGGAATCCCTTTTAGAAAGCCAGATGTTTGTGTTTTCATCCATTTTACAAAACAAATCAGTTAGTCTATGTGCTGCTGTAAAACACGTGGCTTGTCAAATGTGCGCTTCAGTGTCTAAGTGGATTGATATGTGCATCACTTATCTTCGCTGTTGCCATCCTTGCCTCTTGTTAAACCGGCCTCTTTGCTGCTCTGTTGCAGGTGCCAAATCTTTGAAAAAAATACTCACACCTCTTCCTTTGTTTAACTTTTGACCTGTATATACTTACAATCTTTTCATTTTAGTCTGCATGCAGGCTTTATTTGACTTCTATTTGTGTGTTGGTGTTAATTCCTCTTTTCATATTGTTGCTTTGTGTCTCTTGCATGTTTTTTTGTACATTCAGTGTTAATGAGTACGTTTACATGCACACTAGTATTCCACTTTTATTCTGATATGACAATGTTGCAATAAGTGTACTCTGTTTGGATACTGTGAATTAGGCTGTTTTAGAAACTGGATTTTGTCTGGTCAAGATGTGGGACATGCACGTCATTTTGGCTTCATGGGAAGTCTTTGGACATTTGGAAAATTGCTTCTCATTTATGTTTTTACCACAGCTTGTGAAACACTGCCACCGTTCACTGGAGCACAAACAAAAATTCTCTCTGGTGGAGATGCATATATGATCTGAAGGAGAAAAACACCTGCTTTTAACAATATGAAAGGAGACAAGGGCGTAGATGTATCCAAAAATCAAAAAGCTAACACAGTGGAATGTCTTCTTTTCGAACAGCCCTATTTTCTGTCAGGATACGCACAGCTCCATGTAAATGGAATACTAGTGGAATATTCATTTTCATTAGTAATGTAAACCTCTTATTATGAATTTTGTCTTTTTCAGAATCTAGGCAGAAACCAGAATATTTTGTGCATGTAAATGTAGTCGGTGGTACAGTAAGAAACCATGGGGATTTTACAGACTGGAGATTTTTACAGCTGTGTTTGAGTAAAGAGCTTCACCAGCCCCTGCAGTGATTGGTCATTGCCTATAATCAAATCACCTGTGGAATCCACAGAGGGAGTGAAGAATACCAGGAAATGTAATCAGAGTTTTCACAAAGCCCAGTTGGCTGAACAATAATTGTCAGTTTTAATCACAAATGCGGGAGAAAATCACCAAGCTCCTGTATTTTAACAGAGGTTGGAGGTTCATTCCTACTGGTCTGAAAATAAACGAAACTCACATTTGGTTTTAAAACGCCACGCCGGTCTCTACTCTTCTATTCTCAAAAGGTGTACACCCTGTGATATTCCATCTCAAGAGCTTCATTAGTTATATTAATGATCTGTAGTTTTGTCCTTTCAATCCAAATTAAAAGACTAGATAAAGAGGTAGATGAGGTTTAATGGAAAGGTGAAGCCAAAGTCAGGCGTTGAAATGGAAGTTTCCATATTGCTTTTCTGATGAGCCACATTCATCACACATTCTCAACCTGTAGCTCCTCAAGTCTGTGCCCCGAGGCATTACGCATTTAACATGAGACATCCTCATCTCAGAGCTGACATTTTAAGTAGACGTCAGTTAAATATGACGTGCGGAAACACTGTCTGCTATTCTCTTGTAATACAGCCCTGTATTTTATGATCTCTGTCACATGAGTGTTAATGTAACGTTCTAATTACATTTAACACAATTCAGTGTGCAGTAATTTAGAGTAATGTGAAGAATGAATGTCATACATGTTTTACTTTTAACATACACATTTGATTGTGTGCTAGATCATTTTAGATAACTAATACAACTTCACATGAAAGAAAACTTTCATTTTTAACATCCAGTCATAGTTTAGATTATTCAGTATTTTACATGTCACAGTCCAACTGCTGAACACACTTTCACAAGGCTTCCACATATTTTGCCAACTCTTCAGTCCTCGATCGTTGATATGCATTTAAGGGAATTTAGACATCCTTCATTATGACTCAAGCAATCAATTTATGGGACAACATTGAGGAGTTAAGGAGCCGAGAAGGTGAAAAATAAGGAGGCGAGAGGTGACTGTGGAGTCGAGGTGTGAAATCTTGACAGTGATTGGTCATTAAAATTGTCAATCACATTTTTAACGCCCTACATCTGTGAAAACATCTGTGATTAGCCAGAACCACGGTAAAAACATCAGAGTGTAGACTTTCTACAGCAGGGATGTCAAAGTCATTTTAGTTCAGCGGCCACATTCACCCTACAGTATATGGTCTAAAGTGGGCTGGACCACTCAAATAATAACAGTGAAAAACAGTTAATTACATTATGAAAATGTTTAAAATTTCCTAAGAAATGTAAATAACAAGAACAACCTGAAATTGCAATTTTTTTTTTACAATATTACGCCTCTTCTTCTACATGTGCATTACAGACAATGCTACACAAACATTTGGTAAAAGGCAGAATATTGTAAAAATTTTGGAGTTTGGAAATCAATAAAAGCAATTTCTACAATATTACAATCATTTACAGTATCAGTTTATCTACAAAT
>JAPTMW010000015.1:17477732-17491646 GCA_029822955.1 Ostorhinchus angustatus | reverse complement strand
CCTTGCTCAAGGGCACATCAGCCAACAATTCCTCTGCTGGTCTGGAGAATCAAACTGGCAACCCTTTGGTCACAAGCTGCTTCTCCAACCTTCTATGACACTTCTTTTATTTTTAATGTCTGAGACTGAAAAAGGTTGTAGACGTAGGGTTTGAATTGTTTGTCACATTTTTTTTAATGTATTCTTTGTGTTTATTTTATTTGTCAATTTTTAACATCAGTCTTATTTATTTGGTTCTCAATACTGTGAGGTTCTTTATGCTGTTTGTCTGTATGAAATGACTGTATAATAATGAAATGATTATAATGTTACTGCTGCTGCCACAGACACTAATAGCATCATCGTCATTCTCACGGCGTACAGTGTAATATACACACAGACACAAAACCAAACCTGCTTCCTCTAATGTTTTACATGCAAATACAGCTCCTGGGTGTGGATGTACCTGGGTGTTTCTCGAAGCAGCCCCTCCTCCCTCCACCCTGAAGTAAGGTGAGACCTTCGAAACTCTGAATGCTTTGTTATTTACCTTGACGGCAGCCAGCTCTTTTCCATGGAATAAAAATGTTATATCACCCACTGTGCATAGTGTTTATATCCTAAAACTCTACGGACGATTGTGCCTGGAGCATAAAGTCACCCAAAATGGAGAAGGAAATGAAAGGAAATGCTTCTCAGCTTTTTTCATCCGATAATGCAAATGAAAGGTAAGCCTCATGTTGTGAAGCTTTTTGATCTAAAAAAAAAAATCAAGCTACTTTTTTTTGAAAGAAAAACCTAACAAAAACTTTATTTGACTTGTAAAGTTGATATTAAAAATCAATGAACATGATCAGTAAGTATTTTAACCAATGGTGGAGGAAGTATTTGTATCCTTAAAATAAGTCACAGTGAGAATACTCCACTAAAAGTCTAATTTTTACATTAAAAACCTTAAATGATGTCAGTTTAATCAGCAAAATGTAAACAAGTATGAAAAGTGCAGTGAAATTGTTCCTGTCAGGATTTTTTTTTTTTTATGATATATAATGTTTTTATTTGTATTTATTTTACGCTGTATTAAAATATACATGACATTTTCCTGCAGTAAAAGTTAAAGGCTGAGCTCATTTTCCTTTTTCTACTGTTGGTGGTTTCATCTACTTCATTGCATCATATTCTAAAAGATCATTACGTTTGTATCGTCCCTGTTTGTCAGAACCAAGAAGTCAACTTTTCATGAGCTCAGAAAAACAGGCCTGTTTTTTTAGATTCGTGACATTGAATTTTCAAGTGATCAAAGCCATGTTTTTTTTTTTATTTTATAAAGAGTTTATGTAGCGTAAGATGGAGGAAAAACTGAAACTCAACTTATAAAACAAACACTTCAACACATCTGGAAATGTAGGGTTTTCATTGAACTGGAAGAATGTGAAAAGCTGAATCTGAAAAGTAACTAAAGCTGTCAGACAAATGTAATGTACAGTATAAAGTATATTTATTTTATTTAACCTTTATTTAACCGGGGGGTGGATCCCATTGAGATTAAGAACCTCTTTTTCAAGGGAGTCCTGACCATGAAGGCAGCATGAAATACAACATACAAACATTTACAGGACAAGTCAAACTGAAAAACAATGAAAGTTATTGAGTTAATCTCTAGCACTTTGAGATTGGATTTAAAAGCATTCAAGGAGATAAATTCAGTCAGTTTCCAGTCTTTTAGAAACATATTCCATGTGCAAGAAGCAGAGTCGACAAATGCCCTATGAGATTATAATGGGATGGAAAATTAAAGTTGCATTAAAAATAAACACTGAAGGCCTCCAAAGTAGTACTTATGTACACAACCTAAAGTAAAAGTACTGTTATATTCCACTGCATATTCACTGTCATTTTTCTGTTAGTGCTACCATAACAATGACATTTTTTCCATTTTTTTTGTTTTACTTTGGTGATGTCTTGCCTTTTTCTCCATTTAACTTTGGACACATTCCATTAGTTGTACTGAAGTAAATGGACAGTGTATCTGTAACACAGTATTTGAAAGCTACATCTGTAAAACATGGCATTTTCTACTGATATTTTTTGAGCTTGGATTTTGCTTCTTGCTTCTCTAATCCCTCTTGAAAGTAACTTAAAACGTACTAGTCATCAAGCTCAGGTATTTGATCTCCCCGCTGCAGAAACCCAACCCTGCAGAGGCTGTTGTAGTTTCTGTCATCAGGGAATAGTGAATACAAAAGGGGGCGGGGATGAAAAGTGACCCGGCTGTCAGTCATTTCTTCAGCTGTCCTCAGTCCTGGTCCTGTACTGTCTGGCTCTGACCCTGCAGGACCGACCCCTATGGCTTTGAGAGGCCTCGTGATTTTGAGTCTTATAAGGACATGATGAACGAGTACGTAGCTGTCCTCAACAGAAGGTCCATGAAGTGGTCCAAACTCCTTCAGGGGAAGTCACATGTGGAGAAGAACCTGACAGGTACAAGACACAAGTTCAGTTCATGACCATGTCAATGTGAATGTGGTGAGAATATGGATTTACAATTATGAGAATTAAAAGACTGGAAATTCATTTAGAAGAAAAGACATGAACGTGATGTTTTTAGGTGAATATGTGACTTTGAGCTGCTGTTGTTTCTGTGATGCATTCAAGTGCTTTGTAAAGTTGTGATACAATTCTAAAATGTGTTTTGGAAGTGAAGAGGTTTGTGCGTAAAGGAGTCCCCAATGAGCACCGAGCCAGGATCTGGATGGCAGCAAGCGGTGCCCAGGAGCGAATGGAGGGTAACCCGGGTTATTATCAGTCCCTGCTGGTTCTGGAACACGACACCAAGCTGAAGGAAACCATCCACACAGGTCCGACACCCACGGTTATCCCACCACAAACACATACACACTACAGGCTGCGTTCACAAACACTCTGTGAATCCTCTCAGAAATCTCCAGAGACGTTTCAGCAAAGAGATGGTGGGTTTGGTCCTGTTTTTAGACCCAGCAATGCATGCAACAAAACAAAAAAACACACAAAAACCCCCCCCAAAATGTTGTCCACTGTATTGGACATTGCATTAAAAAAAAGTATCTGAAAAAAACTGCTGCATTATGCTGTTTCCAATCAAGACAATTATTGAATGTAAACCAAATAAAAAAAGCCAAAACTTGTATTTTTCTTGGTCTCAGGAGGATATGATGCAATCTTTTTAAAAAGTATGATTGCTAAAAATAGATAAATAAATATTATCACTGAATACACTTATTTGTTGTGAATGCCTTCATAAATTAAAACCTACTAGAACGTTTAAACCTTTATCCACATTATATATTCAACTTATTCATTTTAGTACCAAATCTGGGAAAAAAAAATGTCTCAGCTTTTATCAGTGTATGATTTCACTGGTGTCTAATATCTAATATGTAGAGTTACAGATACAGAGAATATTCTTCTTCCTGTTTGCCGTCTATTTCTGACCGTTTTTCCTACAATAAAGAATCTCTCAGACTTCCATCTCCTCACCCTAAAATTTCCTCCCTCTGAGCAACTCTTTCAGAAACTTAGTCGTCGTATTTTTTGCAGACATGCACAGGACCTTCCCAGACAACGTCCTCTTCCAGAGCAAAGCCGAGCCCTGTCTGCAGAGCACTCTGTACAACGTTCTGCTGGCCTATGGACACCATAATAAGGCCGTGGGATACTGTCAGGTTTGGCTCTTCTCCACACTCACCATAATGTCTGTTTACACAAAGAACGGGATAGGCCAGTTCCTTCTCCAGTCGAACACATATGCAGAATTCTCCACCAACATTTTACAGTTTTCTCTGTTGTTTTCAGCTGTAGTAAATGTGACAGCAGATAGATGATTAGATTAGATTTATTGGTCCCAGTGGGGAAATTCGTCTTCGTCTTCACTGACTGTACATTACAGAAAGGACACCATTGCACATCATAGACAAGGGGGGGGATCATACCTGCCTCCGGTCTGGTGTTTTGGATTTAGATTTACTATTGTCCCCAGGCATGTCGACTACAATTTAATGCTACATAAGTGACTGTCTGTGTTATGTCTGTAAAACACTGGCCTAGTGGGATGCTCTGTGTCTCTGTTTATTTCAGGGTATGAACTTCATCGCAGGATACCTCATTATAATCACCAAAGATGAAGAGAAATCCTTCTGGCTCATGGATGCATTGTTGGGCAGAATACTCCCAGGTAGGTCCTTTAAAGACCACAAGCACCTTCTCCAGCCCTTGACCAAAAGAATCCACTGATCTAAAATATGTCAAATCACTTCTGAATCACTAATCCTCTCAATACATGTACATGTTTCCGATAAAATACAGTTTACCAGATTTTCAGCAGCATAATATGTGTCTTATTTAGATGTTCAGAGGTTCCAGAAAACATTAAAAGACCATTATCTTTCGCAACATTGATTTACCAGCAAAAACTCATATAGCTTGACAAATGACTACTTTTTGACACTTGTTTGTTAAGTTGATATATTTTGCTTAACACTTTTCTACACTTTTTCTTACATTTTCTCTGCTTTTATTTAATAACTTTTGAATTGATCAAAAACAGATCTAGGTCTTTAAGGGTTTATATCAAACATTAATTTGATATTCAAGGTGAATTTGGGGTGAGATTACAAACAATGATGCAATGCAAAGTCAGTAAAAACTACATATCTTCAAATTAAAAGTAAAACATTGTTTTAATGTTCTTCTATGGTTTGAAATTCTCTTTCTTCTTAAGCTAAATAAAGTATTTAAAAACCCTAGAAAATGTGTTCTTGTAAGTCTGAACAGGTTTTTTGAGCTCATAAAAGCGTGACTTCTCAGAGACACATGGTTTTCATAGGACAGGTCATGATCATGTAGAAGATGATCTATTGTAGATTAAATTATGAGCCGAACCTTCAACATCTGAGGCAATATAATGCAACATATACATTAATGCAACAGTTAATGGAATAAAAAAACATCATATAAGTATAAACCTCACAAACATTTCACTGCACATATGTTTCTTTAACTTGATGATACTTTTATTTCAGTCTTGACTGCAGAATTTGTTTTACCAGTAAAGTAAATACTTCCTCCACCACTGATAATGTTTCATGACTTTATGAGTTAACGTTGGAAAATAATGATTAAAACAAGGAACTTGATTTCATGAGATTAAATTAGAGGCAGTTTTCAGATGGAAAACATCACAGTCTGAGGATTACATTTCAGTGGCATCATCACATGGAAATAAATTGAGAAGTATAACACTTTATGTTCTTCTCTATTTTGTATGACTTTACATATGGTCAGTTCTTCAGCGTAAACATGTGAAATGTCCTGTGTCGACCCATCCCCTACGCAGAATCAACCTAAAACTCAATCTCAGATAAAGGCAGATAAATGACTGTGAAAACTAGGCATGGGTACTGAAACCTGGAGCAACAAATCTGTACATATTCAGGCAGAAACATGAAGGATTTGACACAAACCTGTGACAGTCTGTCAGGTATAAGTGTAGAAATGCACAGTTTGATGTCTGTTCTATGGGTTCATACATTTAATATAAAACACTCTGATCTATCTGTCAAAGATTTAGAGCAGGAGGGTTCACAAATCAGTATTTTGATCAGATTTGAGTCAGTTTTACACTTAAAATGATGTGTTCGATAACACTTTATATTAAGACACACATATTCACCATTAATTAGCTGCTTACTAACATGTATAGTAGCATACTAGCTATTTGTTAGTCATTATCAATCATTAATTAATACCTTATTCTGCAAGACCTTATTCTACCCTTACTAGACCCGTAACTAAGAAATTCCCCTATATAAGCTCCTAATTACCACTTATTCATAGTTAGTAAGTTGTTGTATATAAACTATGATCTCAATATTTGTAGTTTTGTGTTTCATTCCATATGAATAGACCACCTTTGGTAAGTAATATTAGGAAAGAATAAGTGTTCCTGTGGGAGAACCACCTTATAAGCCTACACTGAGTAAAGCATACTGAGGTCATAATTGATATACAACAACTAACAAACTATGAATAAGCTGTAATTAGAAGCTTATATAGGGGAAATTCTTAGTTAAATGTCTAATAAGGGTAGAATAAGGTCTTACATAATATAGTATTAATTAATGATTTATAATGACTAACAAATAGCTAGTATGCTACTAATATACATGTTAGTAAGCAGCTAATTAATGGTGAATAAGTGTGTCTTTCTACTCCAATAAATGTTTTGCATTTGTTTCACATTACTGTCATAAAAAAAATCAAAGTCTGTGATAGTGTTTAGTTCAAAACAACGCTGCTGCCCTTTCCTTTTAAATAATAATTCTATATTAATTATATAGAACTGTGCTACAAATTACAATATAAAGCAAACAGTTCTGTTCATAATTTCTACCATAACCTTAACCACAAAAAAGAACCAATGAGAATATTGTTAAAGTATCTGATCGATTTTACAAAACTGGCGAAAGTATTTACATCAATAAAATCTTTATGATACGCATCAGTAATGAATAATGCATTTTGATTTATAGATTCCCCATAAATCTTATACATTGGTCCTTTAATTTAATTAAAAATACTATATAAAGTTCCATGTCATGGCAAATCAGTACCACTTGCTATCATTTGTTGTGTGTCATTTTGCCCTGTTTTTCATTGTGTATTATATGCTTAATATTTAACATATTTCATTGTTGAAATGTATTGTGTTTTATTGTTGTTTCTGTATTTTACTGGTTTCTTCATAGCATCTGTTGTTTTTAGCAGTGCGTTATAAATACATTTGGATAGGATTGGAATGATGACCTCTAACAGTGACAGTGTGTCAGCCTTAGACCAGTACACAGCTGTTTTCCCACTGCACTCACCTTTAATGTCATGTAAATCTGTTGTAATGCAGATTACTACAGCCCGGCCATGTTGGGGCTGAAGACCGACCAGGAGGTCCTCGGGGAGCTGGTGAAGGCTAAAGCCCCTGCAGTGGGGCAGCTGATGGCCCAGTACCCGGGCATATGGACCCTGGTGGTGTCCCGCTGGTTCATCTGCCTCTACATCGACATTCTGCCAATAGAGGCCAGGATAAACTCAACACTACGCACAAATCAGGAAGCCACAGTGATGTTGTTGCACAATATTTTACTGTTGTTGTGTGTCCTGTGTGTGCAGACGGTGTTGCGGGTCTGGGACTGTCTTTTCTACGAAGGCTCCAAAGTGCTTTTCCGTGTCGCTCTGACTCTCGTCCTTCACCACCAGTCTGAGATCCTGAGAGCGCGTTCTTTGTCTGATGTATGCGAGTGCTTCAAACAGATCACCCACGGAGCCTTCACCATGGACTGTCACACCTTCATGCAGGTGCAGACGCACAAAACCAAACAGTGGTTGAGTCTTTACTACATCATGTTCTTTACATCCTTCCAACACTACTGAACAGTTTCAAACACTGACCAGAACAAACCTTTCCAACGATCTACCTGCATTTAACAGTTGATATTATTAGTGTTTAGTAATAACATTTACTTGGCAAACTGGTAGAAACTGTTTATACACATTAATAGATAACAGAACTAATACTGCACATAAGTAAACTGGAGTTAACTGTACAGTATTTACATTTTATGCTGCTTTATACCTTCGTTTCAGTTATGTTTCAGATGATGATTTTAAACCAGCAGTTCCCAGTGTTTTGTCTCCTAACGTCATGTAGTCAGCTCACATTCCAGGTGTCTTTAGTAACATCGCCAACAAGTTATTATGGTTTTTTACCCTAAAGTTCTCACCTTTTTTTCACGACAGGTAATTTTCAAATGAGCCACTATCTCACCAAAGAGTAGAAAAAAAAGAACAAACAAGTGGTGCCAGGCACAACAAACCCTGCCCCTCGCAAACATTTTACTTTATTTGCCCTATTTCTTATCATTGCGAAAACACATTTTTGGTGACCTTGACCTTTGACCTACATTCACTAAAATGTAATGGGATCTATTCTGGACGACCTCACACCTTTCCTGAAAATTTCATGGAAATTGGTCCAGTAGTTTTTGTGTAAAGTTGCTGACAAACAAACAGACAAACAAAAAAAAAATAAAATAAAAAAATAAAAACAAAAACAAAAACAATACCCTGGGTTCGCCTTCGGGGGGGCAGGGTAATGAAAGCAGATCTCTGTCCAAAAACTTAAATGTCTTTCTTGTCCCATTAGTCGTGTGATTTGACTGATCTTTTCTGTGTCACTACTAATAATCTAATGTTACAAACACTGTTCGTCCACAAACAAAAGTCAAAATCAGGATTTAACAAAATACTGGCCTGCATCAACGACGACAAAAAACTACTAAGGAGATGCTATAAGTACTAAAACTGAGTTAAAAACAGTCCAAGGCATTAATAAAACCTGAAAGAACAGCGGTGAACCAACATCCTCAAAGAACAAATGTGGTCAGAAGAAGCTTCACCTTCTTAAGTAGTTTATCACCATTTATTGTAATATTATCCGTCTTATTTTGCATTTCTTTAATAAAAATCAGGTATTTTCCTATATTTAATTTCCGGATCGTTAGGATATTCATAAAAGCTCAGATTAAAGTTAATTGCCATAATATCAGAAACAGAGAAAAATGAAGAAAATGTGACTTTTTCAACAAACTTTATCATTAACTGAATGTAAAAACAAATATCTCCATCCACTGTCATTGATCCAGCTCCATGGGTTTTACTGGTGACTTAATGTTGTAGAAGATGACGGTGTTTTTACTATAACTCCGGAGCTTCTGAATGTCCAAATAGGTCATATCTGATGACCGTGAAAAGATGTTACACCAATTATGTGCATGTATCGACAGGTTTAATGAACCAGAAGTTATTAAATATTTTATATTGGTGGATGATTTTGGTTGCCAGCGGTTGTTTGGGTCTTTATGGGTGAACCAGAAAAAAAAAAATCAATCAAATCAAAAAATTGATATTAGAACTGACACAGAACAGACTGCACTTGGTATATGTCACTGGACTATTTGACAGGAATAAATGATGCCACTGCAAATGCTGTAATCAGTGCTAAAGTCAACAATAAAATATAGAATGTGAGAGTTTTCAGTTTGGATGTGTATACTGTTACATTAGTCAAAGAGAGCAAACAAATACTTTCACTGAAAATATTTGAACACAAACAAAGATGCTGATATGCTCAAAGTGTGATGGTTGAAGATGTGAATCCTGGTTATTTTCATTGCTGCTTCCATAATACTCTCCTGTTTGCAGTTTGTGTCTGACTTCCTTCATTTTTCCAGCGTTGAATCCTATTAAATTTGGATTTTTACCTTCATCTATGTGGTGACGTTCTCTTCAACTTTCTTTACAGAAAATTTTTACTGAACCCGGGAGTCTGTCTAAGGGAACAATCGAAAAACTACGGGACAAATGCACGAAGAAAATCCAAGAGGAGGAATCTCGACAGCCGTAAGGATGTAGATGTTTTCATTAAACCCCGTGTTCGCAATATTTTTGCTGCTACTGCTCTGTTCTTAGCGCTTTACAAATCTAATCTGTGATGTTTTTTAATACTTGATATTTTTTTTCTTGGGAGGTAGGCGTCTGATTTGTTACTGTGAAGAATAATTGTTGAGTCAAAGTTCTGTTGTGTCACCGTCAAAAGCACAAACTGTTGTCATTGTCCAGTTGAAGTTATGAACTGAAAGCTTCACTTCTCGTTGTCATAACATCATCAAATTGATTATGTCTGACTCTGAGAAAAGTTTTGTTGATCTGATGTAAATAAAACAAATTGTACATTAAAGTTCCCCTCTGCTCCGGTCTTCATTCGCTGTAATATCTGACTGAAAAATTAGACCTGATTTTCTCACATTCATCTCCTGAGGGAAGTTTCTCACCAAAGCCATTTGATTGAAACTGTGATTTTTTTTATGCAACTTTACAAGTGTGATGTGAAATCCTGAAACCATTTGTGCATACATTTTCACAACCGAAATCATGAGTTTCTCTTACAGAGTGATGAAGTGTATCTGAATCTGAAGTGGAAGCAGAAATGTGAATAAATATATAAATACTTGCAAGTTTTCAGTGAGTGGGCAGAAGTCAATTTAATATTTTTAATAAAGTCAAAGGGCTATTGTGTAAAAACAAAACACATTAAACACAAATTACTATTGAATGCCATGTATTTTGACTTTAATTCAGAGAGCTCTTTAACCCTGATATCCTGTTATTACCCTTAACATATGGTTCACTTTAGAACCCAAACCCACTAACAAATCTATACACAGAACTGTGCCATCTTAGGCTGCCTTTAGTGATTTGAATGAGCATTAAAAAAATATTTTTCATTTCTTTTCTGCAGATAGAACAACAAAATTCAGGGAATATGTGCACAGCCTTGAAAACACAAAACTCAGTAAATGGATTGTAAAGGTTAAAGTCCCTATTTAGTGTGACCCCTGACCCCATGACAAGAAGCAGCACAAACAGAGACATGTGACACGTGTTGAATGAAACCTGGTATAAAACATCAGAAAATTCATGCAATAAATCTCATATTGTCTGAACAAAAGGGTTAAAGACATGTTAAGTGCAAAAGGAGTTCACACTAAATACAGAATTATTAGCATTTATTGAGAATGACTATGAGTTAATAGTCTATATCTAATCTAAAGGATGATTAATCTATAATATGTCTGAAAATGCAGGGAGTGTTTTTTTTTTTTTAGTTTTACAGCTCATTTATAAAGAAATGGTACCAACTATTTCTCAATGTCATGGGCTGTTTTACTCAAGACATAAAAATATAACAGCCATGGTCATTTTTATCCTGTTAAGTTTGATTTTTGGTTTTTATTTTAGAACAGCCTGAATAATAATAATAATAATAATAATAATAATAACAATAAAAACAAGTGATACCAGGCACAACAAACCCCGCCCCTCGCAAACATTTTACCTGAGTTGCCCTATCTCTTATCATTGCGAAAACACATTTTTAGTTACCCTGACCTTGACCTTTGACCTACATTCACCAAAATTTAATGGGATCTATTCCGGACCACCTCACACCTTTCCTGAAAATTTCATGGAAATTGGTTAAGTAGATTTTGCGTAAAGTTGCTGACAAACAAACAGACAAACATGTTTCCCATGCATGTTTGTGGTGGTGACGGCGTACTGGAGATAGACAATACCTGAGCGAAATTCAGTAAAGCACAAACATGGCTAAGGTTTGGACTCAGTAGATGTGATTTCCTGCATTGTAGCTGAATTTGAGGTGACCTCTGTACAATACCTAAATCCATTCAGATTCACATCCTTCTTACTGACTTCACAAGTAAACATGGGCTGAACATTCAGCTCATACTCACCGACAAAGTATGATTTGTTTGACATTGATCGATGTAAACCTGGAGATATTAATAATAGAGAGAAAAATCTATTATTTTTCTGTATTTTTGGGTCCAATATGTTAATAAAGTTAGATAAAGTGTTAAAGGATTATCAGAAAATATAGGTGAAATAGTGATAAAGAAAATTATACCAAACACGGGTACGGTAAATATTTGTAAGGCCCTGAAAAGAAAAAGAACAAGAAAATTGTAGATGAAATCCCCTTGAACATGAGCTTTGACAATATTAAAAAATATGAAATCCAAATGAACACATGACCTGGAGCCGATGTGGGTCCCCAGCCCTATTGTCAGGTCCTGATTGCATCTGGGCTGGTCCTGTTCCTCTGGTATCTCTCCCCTGGTCTGTAACAAAAATTATGAACAAATGAGACAAAAATATATAGAAAATTATCAACCAAAATACACAAAAATGACAAAGATGCTCAATAAAACGAACAGCACTTTCCAAATGAATCCATTAAATGTGTCACCTGTCTGAGTGCAGGGGGTCTACAGTCTGTCCTGAGTCTGCTGGTGGTCTGTTCTGTGTCGGCTGGGTACGGGGGTTCTTGACTTCTAGATTCTGAAACGTAAGAAACATCTGCACAAAATAAAGTTAAGGTGAACAGAACAAAGATTTTAACACTTTCTGCAACAACATCAGCAAAATGAAAAGAAAGAGGAAATGAGATGCAGGAGTCTGTGTCCATGATGGCCTGACAGGGGGCAACGCCTCCATCTCCTCCTCCTCCTCCTGTACCCTCCCCACCATCTCCTCCATCATATTATCCAGCCACTGCTCCATTATCCCCTCCGTCTCCCTCCATCTTACCACCCATCCCCTCCTCCTCCATCCCCTCCAGCTGTCTCTCCACAAACTCCTCCACCATCTACCTCCATCTCCTGCTTCTTCTTTACCTCCACCATTTTGATTACCGTATATAAACATTTAATAATTTTGATGGGAAGTACAGTGTGATGATTGACAGGTGGTAACACAATAGTTTTTTGTTTTTTTGCCGTATCCCTTTCACTTCACCAACTCGTGTTTCAAAATTTTTCCCAGTTCCTCAGTTGAGTATATGACGTATGAAGTAGTACTTACCATAATTCCCATAGCCCATGAAGGTAGCATTATTCTCAAATGCAGCATGTCTAACTCAAACAGTCCACACAAACAAGACAGACAGGACTGAAGGAAAACAAAACATAAAGCAGCTTTGTTCAGTCACTTTATTGACCTCTCCTTAAGAAAACAGTTCAAACAATCCATTGAAACCTCATTAAACCACTACATGGATCTACTTGACAGAGGAAAAAAAAAATAAAATAAAAACATAAATAACTGTACTCTCATCAAACAAATCAAATGGCAATAATAGTACAAGGCGATGTGAGACATAAACTGTCCCGGACATGGCAGCACACAGTGTCAGTGAATGAGTGGGTACCTCTGTGGAATCAACTTCATGTGGATCCCATCCATGTTACACCTGTCAAGGCACTGATGAACACTGACCAGAGCATTATGGCCGTTTCAACCATTTTATGGGCTATCTGTAAGAAATTTAGTGCAACATCTTTCCCTTCAGCAAACAACATACTCAGCAACAAACAAACCCCGTGGATGAAAACAAACCTACATAATAACGTTCGTGCGGTGATCCTGAGCGTTTTCATCCATCAAAGCCAAACGTACTATCATTTAAAGATTGTTTAAGCAACTTCCGGTGTGAGTTCATTGTAACAGCAAAATCCTCATGAGTGGCTGATACATTAAGTAACCGTTTTGACATTTTGGAAAATGTGCTTGTCTTCCAGGTTAGAGTTAGATAAGAAGATCAACAGGAGACGAGTCTGTACTGTGAATACAAAGGTTTGTGATCGTTCAGACTTTAGATTGTTTAGAAATTACCCTTTAACAAAGAGGACAGAGTTCACCTGTCTTTGTCCAGAAGTCCAAATATTTGTCACCAACTCTTTTGCTTACATGTTCGTTTAAAGTATTATTTGGCATCACTGGGTAACAATTCAAAAGATCAGAGACTTGACTTCTGATCTTCCTTGTGTGTCAGTTCAGACTTTACAGAGCTTAGCTTCAGATGGAAGATTGAGGCTAATCACATTGATATAGAAATAGGTGACTAATTGGTTTAATGTCTAATCATTGTTAAGACACAGCTTCACTTTTCCAATACAATGAGTATGTTTACATGCACACTATTATTCCAAATCTGATCATCTGGGAAACCAGATACTGCTGTGAAACTGCAGCAACAAGGGCAGCATGGATAGACAAGTGGCAGGAGGGAAAAGAGCCCAGTGTGGCGTTCATGGGCTCTAGGACCCAAACACATGAGGTGTATGGGTTCACTATTACAATATTCAACAAAATTATACATTTGACCAGTGTCATTTCAACAATATATTCCATTTGGAAATTCTAAATTAGGCCTTTTTTTGGAATTTTCCAATGGAGACATAAGATACTGCAATATTAGTCTGACCCCTG
>JAPTMW010000015.1:17445179-17456363 GCA_029822955.1 Ostorhinchus angustatus | reverse complement strand
GGATTAGTGGATCAACAGGTATTAAACAGTTTAGGTCAGTAGATGGTTTTGGGTGCCAGTGGAGGTTTGGGTCTTTATGGGTTAAAATAAGATCATCAAAATGTAACCATGTCGATTCTGGGTCACTGGCAATCTATAAAGCCTATTTGGTATGAATTCAACCAATAGTTTTGCTGCTAGAGTGTTAACTAACTAACAAACAAATAAACAAACTGAACCAAAAACAGTACCCCTTGCCCCCCCCTTCAGGGAGTGGGTTAATAAGATTGGACAGACTATTTCCTGGGTTTCTTTACTCTGCTGAGAAAAGCCTGGCCTCAGACCTTCACCTTCATGTGTGTCCACTCCAGGCTGCATCAGTCCAGAACAGGGATGCGGACGCCTACGAGTCTCTGCCCGTCAACACCTCAGCTTCAGCTGCTCCGTGATGTCCAGTCCACCCAGTTCAACCAGCAGTTCATGGTTTCACAAAGGCTTGAAGATGAAATGTCCAGTATTTATCTGCTCCAGCTTCTCAATAATCAAAGTAAAGCTTTCTGACCTTTAGAGCGATGGTGGAACTAAGCAAGCAACATGAAAAATACTTTTATTCCTGCTCATAATGGCTGATAAAGAAAAAAAAAAATATAAATGTAAACTGTCACACAAACTGTTGGATGTTACATGCCCAGGCCAATATGTTAGCAAGAAAATTCTCAATGTGTACAGAAAATGTTAAGTAGAATCTCTTCAGAGCATATTATATTCCTCTTTATACTGACCTCTTGTGGTCCAGGTTTAAAAAGGCAAGCTTACAAAAGCTCAAAATTGCATATAATGACTCCATGAGAATACTATTTAAAAAACCCTCAATGGTCTGGTGCAAGTGAGTTATTTTGTAAAGCAGGAGTTAACACTGGTTGAACACTTCTCAGAGTTCCATCATTATGCTGTTGACAAATCCCAGTCGTAGTTCAGTGAGATACCAGTCATCCTTGTGGCGACACTGGTACAGTTGTGTTTTACAATATTGGTGATAGTTTGTCTGTGTTTTTAACCTATGCTTTTTAAATGTATTTCATTTGTTGCTTGTCTGTTGGTTTTTAAACAGACTCCTGAGTCTGGAAATTAAGATGATGATGATGATGATGAATGCCATATGTGAAAATAATGACATATTTATCAAATAGTCCATTTTTTGAGAAACTGTAATTCAGAGGTGTCAAAATCATGTTAGTTCAGGGGCTACATGCTGTTTGATAGGATTTTTGACCTTGTTTCAAGATATGAAATCCAAGTGTTGATGTGACTTGGAGAAATATGTCAACATTTAGACTTGAAGGATCTTTATTTTTCCACTACAGCAGTGGAAAAGGCCTCACTGTATAAATTGCTAAATCGGGCAAAACATAAATTAAATACTTGTGTTAAAGAAACTTGCATTAATTTCAGTCAAAACCAAATTTTCTTACTGAGAAATACAAAAATTAAGAACATCCAAGAGTAGAAAATCAAAAGGTAGAAGTTAGAATTTATACAGAAAAGGTCAAAGGATCCTAGATTGATAAAAAGCTTATTTTCACCCTGTTCAAATCTTAATGAATTTCTTCTTCATATAAATAAACCATTGAAGTTCTAAGTTTCTGTAAATTAAAGTTTTCAGACACCCTATGAATTTACAGTCTCAAATTTTTTCATGATGTATTATGTGTAACTGTCTTCATGTTTCAAAAGCTGTGGCTGCATCAAACACAAAGGCTTTTTTTTTCTCGGGTTATTGTTAAGAAAAAATTTGACTAAATTCTTGACAGTTTCAACATGTCACACCCTGGAAGTGTTTCATTATCTTGCTCAGACATTCAGTTTTGACCTTGAAAACATCATGTGGGTTTGGACAATAGAACAATACTTGACACTAAATCACAAATGCATGGGGTGTCCAAAAACCTTTTTTCCACTGGTGTATGCTTGATTACATCTAATAATAATCCAAATAAATGACAACACACATGTCAAAACACTTGGAAAATGGTTTAATGATGTTTACAACAAAAGAGAACTGTACATTTACAGTAAAAGATTATCTTTATATGTGTATAAAAACAAAACAAACAAAAATACAGCAGACAAATGCATCAAAATCTACTATGTATCCTGATTCACATACTTAAAACTCCTACACAATCTTTCAGTTCTATGCCACCATGGCTGGAGGCTTTTTTTTTTTATTTGTTTATTTTTTTGTCTTTTTTTTTTGTTTGTTTGTTTGTTTTATTATTTTCTGTAGTCAGATCGGAGCAGTGTCCCTCAGTGTTCTTGTCCACAATGGAAACCCAGATCTCTTTACATTCGAGCTCTGGAGAAGTTGATGAATATTATTAGACTGCAGAGTAAGAAAAAAGGGGGAAAAATGGGGACACATTCCTTTACGAAGAGCCCAAGCTTCCAAACATGAGTAGTAAATGTGTTACAGAATGCATTTCTTGAGATACACAGACGTCATATGTACATGGTTGGCATATTCTTTTTTTTTTTTTTTTCCTTTCTTGTTGAAAGCAATGGTCACTTGGGCTGTGAACTGATATCACACACATGACACCCCAAAACATACAAAAATACTATTATCTTTAACCTACCAAGAGTAAGACAGTTCTGCAATTAGTTCCATGCTGTGACAGAAAAAAGAGATTACAACAAACAAACGAGAAAGTTAAACAGACGTTTCCACGCAAGTTTTTCTCAGAAATATACCAAAATATACATCTAAGCTTTGGAATTACTGAGGCTAGGACTAAAGCCAGTGCTGGGTTTGTCTCTTAATACACATGCTGCAGGGTGGAAGGGAGAGAAAACAGAGACAGAGACAGGACAGAGAGATTTCTTTGGTATCTGCATTTGTCAAAAGTTAAATATTTGGATTTTTGCTTTGGGATAGCGCTTGTGAGATCCTACAACCTCACTTGGAATAAAGCATTAAACAAAGTGTCACTGAAGCCCGTGGGTCAGATCTGGAGTGGGATCTGAGCCGGACGGGACACAGTCCACGCAGAGTGAAGGACCATGATGCATAGTGTCACAGCTGAATCGGAGTCTGTAGTGAAGAGACGATGTCAAAGGAGAGAGAGCGAGAACGAAGAGTGGAAAAGGAGTGGAGGTGGAGAGCGGGGAGTGGAATCGAGCGACAGTAAGATGTGGATTTTTTTTATTTTTTTTCCTGGAGAGAACAGAGGTATGTCCAGGGACTACAGTAAGTGTAGAGATGTGGAAGGGACAGACACATTGTGATGGGCGGGAAGAGTGTTTTCACCACAGTCCTTGAGAGAAAAGAGAGGGGAAGAGGAGAGGAAGGGGGAGGGGGAAACATCCTAGCAACAGCGCTTTAAGACAGACACATACAGACATTGAGTCCTGAGCATGTACAGTGTGCACAGGATTAACCCTCAGTGTGTATTAGCAAACATCACCCAGCTACCACCAGATTGGTTCATTTTATGTTGTGTGTCTGAAAAGCCCGCTCAGCCCTGTTCAACTCCTCCGATCCCCGCCCACAGGCACTGAAACCGCTGCACAGTCACGGCCAAGAGTTTGGCCGAAGAGGAGTAGAGGAGGATGGGGAGGAAGGAAGGGGGGCAGTTTACACATTCGCATGCAATAAAAAGCAAACTCTACAGATGAATTCGAGGACTCGGATGAGAGCGTGCAGCTGGGATTTGATGCTGAGCAGTGAGGCGGGGATGGGTGAGACGGTGTCGTTTCATATACAATCAAGTTAGAAGTCTTTGGTTAATGTTGTTACCGCAGGGAAAGCGAGAGCGGGCTGTGACAGCACACAGTCACGTGAAAAGACACGAACATACCTGTACCTGGTCAAGAGCAAAACTCAATATTTAAAAAAAAAAAAAAAGAAAAAAACAAAGATTGTCAAACTCAAAGAGATGCTCAAACATGTAGGAAGCAGGGTGTTAAAATACACATCTACTTTATTTATAAACAGATTGTATTTATTAAAAAAGGAGGGAGATATTAAAGTGAAAAGTGAAAATAATATATACTAAACTACAAATAGTTTTAATGTTGAGTCAGTGTGCAGCATAAAAATACCAAAAAATACAAAAAAGAAACAGACATTCATGAATACTGGTGTGTATTCTGTCTCCCCCTTGTGGTGGCGTTTTCAACAACCCTTGAAGTACAGGTATGAACAGGCTTCTCCAATGACACAAGTTTGAGTATTTTCATGTTTTTTTTTTTTTGTTTTTTTAAAATAGTTTTTAATATATCTTAAGTAGATTAAAGCAGGTTTCACTCAGTCTTGAGTTAGAAATGAGGTATACAACAGCTCCTTTGCCTTACTGGTGCTCCACACGTCCTGTCAACACTAAAAACCAGCAAACCAGTGTGGTGGGTCAACATACTGAAGTATGACTAATCCACAAGAGCATCCTCGAAATCTTGGAACAAAAGCGTTAAAGCCAAGCTAGAGCCAAGTAGTTGTATTTAGATCAAAATGCTTTGCAGATACGACCAAGAATCGATGGATCAGCCACAAACTGTGGACGACACCATGTTGAGTCCAGCGCTACGATGGTTCAGCCTGAATATTTCATATTTAGGAAAGATATAGTCAATTTATTATTAATATTATAATAACCAGAAGAAACTTTCTATGATTTATGATCACATCGTGTCTGTTGGAAATATTCCACTCTGCATGTGAGGCAGCCATAGTTTAGTCTAATTATCTGGCTGGACTTCAGTGTATTCCATTGATTCACTTCTTTCTTATTACTGGGTGCTGTAAGGATGGACCCATTGTAAAATTCTGGGCCAATGGCTGAACTTTATTATCTAAAATTTGTGATTTACATTTTAAAATGCACTAATGCAAAAAAATGAAATATTAATTAATTAACCCAATGCTCAATGGCCTTCACCCAACTCTGTTTGATCTGCATAAACCAAACGCTGGCTTGGCAATGGCTTAGTTGAAGGCTTTAGTTAAACAGCAGAGAGCACCTTCTGGACAAAAAACACAAACTTAAGAACTCTCATGTCTCAGCTTCTGAAAAATCGCGCTCTCATACACCCGATGGAAGATGGGAAAAATGCACCATAATGGTTTGCAGACTGTTCTCCCTATTCTCTCTGTGTAAGACACACACACACACGCTCGCACACGCACACACCCACCTGCTGGAATTATTAGTAAAGCTTTTCTCACAGGTATCCTCAACCTGTCACACCTAAAAACATAGGTAGCAACATAATCATCCCACACTCCAAAATGCCCAAAGTACACTGTATTGTTTCAGTGAAAACAATGCACCAGGTGAGCGCAACGCTGAGCTGGAGAGGAAGCTCGCCCCTACCGCGCTCTCACTCACACACACATACAACAACAATGCTACAATGCTCATGTCTTCTACGTAACAATAAGGCATAAATGATAATGTTAATTTTCTTTGTCAAACTAAGAAAGCCAGTGATCTTGCCCTCTCACACTATACAAAACAATTAAAGGCATAAAGTAATATTAAAAAAAATAAATTGATTGTTAAAAACAGCACAGCAAATCAAGTCCACAATGACTCAACCAAACAACAACAAAAAAAATCTATTAGAAGATTAAGATCAGATGCTTCAGAGTCTCTGTTCTCCGACCAACCACAGGACCCATCTGTCATGGAGGGCCCTGCAAGGCTCTCTTGGTGGAGAAACCCCGTCGGTCCACGACAGACACAGGTGTCAGTGACTCACACGCCACTGAGGCGTGGTCTGAGATTTCTTTTCTTTTTTTGGTCTTGACAGATTTCAAGAAAAATGCTATTCTGCAATAATAAAAAGGAAGATTTAGGGGAGACTTTTGAGTAAGCATGATAAACACTACATTCAGTCTTGATAACATACTGGTTCGAATATAAAATATGAATATCTTACAAGTGTTTATATATATATTTATATGTATAGAATTAAGAAAAGATCATTAATTCTAATTCATATGTCTTTCCTCAGATAAATATTTCAGTAACATCCTATGATGCCGATGGCAACTGGTTCATCTTGCGAGCACACGTTTAACTCTTAAGTAACTAAAACAGCACTGGAACAGGACTGAGTCCTTAGGCCCATCGTGGCCTCAAAGAGGGAAACCAGCAACACAGCAGCCAGACACCGGCCTAGCTGCAAAGAGAAAGGCTATTACTTTGGCAAGAAGGATCAAAATAATATTTAAACCTGGAAATACCCCATAAATAGTAGTACTAGAAAATAGCAGTAGTAGGTTGTCCTTTTATGTATGGTTCCTATGTATGGTTCATCAGTATAAACTTTGAATGGCGAGCCAGACAGTACTTATACATTCTACACTGTTCTATACACAGAAATGTCTAAAGGTGAACCTTGTGTTTTAAGTGCTGCTGAGGTATATTCAGTCAAAATAATTCAACAACAGAAAAGAAGTACATGAGGAGAACGTGGACAAATTTCACTGTGTACAGTCTCAGTGATTTAGTCGTCACTGATAATTCATTTTGCAGCACAACAATGCTACTTTTGTTTGGGCTTTACTTCAGAGCCAGTTCAATATGTAGCACACAACAGTACTTATCCCAGCAGCGTGTTGGGTAAGATAATTTGGCAGGTTCAGTCCACAGACAGACAGATTCGGGGAGCAGCACATTCTCATTACATGCTGGTTCACAAAGGTGGCGCTCAGTGGATGTGTGGTATGTAATCTGATGATCAGATGTATGGATTTACATAGTTGAGCCCTCTTGACAGGAGGGTCTGAACCACAAAACCTGATTTTCACAGGATGTAGTCATAAAGCTATAAGAAAGCATGCAGGCCTCTCAACAGCTCAACTCTACCAGGAGCTTCAGCAGCAAGTTGTTAAAGCTAAGTTTCTGTGACCCTTATCCAGCAGCACCAAATTAGGAACATCAGGGTTTGACTCAGGTGGGAGAAGAGGAGAATAATTTGTTAGCAGTGTGGAGACTCGAGATAATGTGAACGGCAACTTGTGTGCTTGGACAGGCACAGCAACTACTGAGGAAAACCACTTTGGTTCAAGCTGTTGTTTTATGGCTGAATATTAGTACGAAACCAAAAAGAGAACCTTTCTATCGCGTTTCAGAAAAGTTTAAGACTACAACCAAAATGGCCAAAAAACAAAAACTGAAAAGGAAGAGAGGCCATCAGATGGCTCAGAGAGAACCTTCCAGAAATGTAGGATCAGGCTTACAGGGCGAGGCCCCAGTGATAAACAAGAAAAAAATCAAAAAGAGTGAAAGGAATATACTTTCTCAAGCCCCAATCCACTAATCCCTCTCTTTTTGGTCAGTTGTGCTGCCAATTAAAAGTCGAGCTCTGAGACGCTAGGTCAAATTAAAAAAACGTTATCTTTGGAAAATGATCATCAAAATATTGCATTTCTATATTCTGTTGACAATGAAGAGAGATTTTGTACTCATAAATATATTGACTAGACTAAGCTACACTGACTACAAACAGCAATTATTTTAACAAATATTTTTGGTATCTCTTAAAGTACGTAAGCCAGTCGAATGACTGCAGACAAAGAATTTCATTTCTCCCAAAACAGACAGACTGCAGCTCATCAATCCAGTTTTTTGGTACAGATACTGTGCACAAGTAGATACGACGGTACTACTATAAAAAAATAAACAAACCAAAACTGAAAAAAAAAACACAATACAATAACCCCATCTAGCCAATGTCCCCTGACTAGTCGTCCCCAAAAAACAGACCAGTCAGCCGCAGAGCCTCGTAGATCATGCAGTTACTGAACTCGCAGCATCTGCCTGAGCTGCAGACAGCACATGCAGCCTTCTACAGCCAAGTCCAAACATAATGTACACATTTCCAATGGATCACCATCCAAAACAAACCACCCTCGATCAGACACAGGACTGCATGTTGCAGCTTTTAAAGCTCTTAATGCAATGTTTTCAGTCATTTTCTATCAGTGTCTAGAGTCTGCATCTAGACCTTCATTTTACAAAAACTCAGTGGCTCCATCACCACCAAGGCAAAATGTAAAACTCAGTGTTTCCAGAAAGAGAGACTCAGAGAGACACGTCTGGTCCCTCTGACCCTTAAAGCAATGATAACCTTTATATCGGCCACTTATTACTTGTTTTTAAAGCCTTATAACCACGATTAAAAATTGATAGTTAAATCTTAACTTAATATTAGACTTACAAAGTTCTGAAAATGTCAAATAATAGACAGAAAAGATAAAGGAAAAAAGTCTCTAAAATATAACTTTGATATGGTTACATCAAGGCCTGTCCAAAGAACCCCCCCCAAAAAAACACAATTAAAGATGGGGTGACACACAAATCCCCATTAGTGATTGTGATTATTGTTAAATTAGTAGTAAATCAGTTTAGTTTGAATGTTAAAAGAGCAAAATCCTAAAGTTTTTGGTTAGAAGTATTTCAGAAAAAGATTCTGACCTGGAAATAGGATATACTTTATATACAAAGTGAACAGCTTGATGGTACCATGGTATTTTCTCCTTGGACATATGTCAAGGTTCATGAGGAGCGGCAGGCCAACAATAGTGTCCATCTGGCTACTGTATGTGGGGGAAAAAAACATCCAAGAATGAAAAAAAAAAAAAAAAGTAAGGAAAGAAAGAAAATACAAAAATGTCAACCCCAACCTCACCTGAGGCTGTTTTCTTTTTGGTGGCAGCAAAAAGATTAAATAATGATAAGATACAATGTAAAGAATGTGGGGTGGTTAGTGAAGCACATAGCCTATATCAAAGGACCTCCCTATTGCCTACATGGTGTTATACGAGTAGTGCACAATATAAGAAATAGGGCGTAATTTTTCGTGATGCAGCCTGACTGGCTTCACTGAGCTTTGGAGGCAGTGGTAATGGTCGAGGCTTGCACAGGCACAGCAGCCGTGGTGGCTTGATGATCAGCGGTGACGTGCAGCCCCCCCGCCCCCGTCGACACCAGGCTCACTGGGTTGCTGGTGAGCAGCGACAGGTTCTGGGGGTTCAGGAACAGGGGCGTCACAAGGTTAGGTGTATTACCAGTGGAGGTGTTAGCGAACAGCAAGTTACCACCGTCCAGAGAAGTGATGGGGATCGCGCCGCTAGATGCAAGAGCTGCAGAAAAATAATAAAAAAAAAAAAAAAAAGGGAAAATAAACACATATAAAGGCTAGGCTCAGATGGCAGGCAAATCAGATGCTTTGAGACAGACTATTTGCAGACATGCAGAAGGTACTGGGCCTTTATTACTAATAACACAAGATATTCTGCAACTGATTCAATTTAAAAGCATTTAAAGTGCTTCAGCAACTCAATTCCCTCTTTTCTAATGAAGCTTTTATTGTGAAAAATTTGCATAAACTTGTAAGATTCACATTGTGAATCTTTACGTTTCTACAAACTACAGTTTGAAATTAACGCATCACCAGTGAAATCAGACACCACTTCAGATGAGTGACAAAGAACAGCAAAGTGCAGGAAATACTTAACTATATTGTTGAATTCATGAGATAAACATAAACACTTTATGCTTAATGCTGCAGCGTTTGATCAACATCAGTGGCAAAAAAATAACATAACTGCATTTTAGTGTATTGTAATTTAAGTGGTCACAAGAATTCGGTATCTTGTCTTTTGCTTTGTTCTGACATTACAAAATCTATGTCATGATAAAACTTTTGGCTAGTCACTGAAATTTTGTTTGGTGGGACCATTTTATGTTACAATGAGGACGCTTGTATGAGTGGCTTCACTTTCCATTTGTCATATAAGTGTGTTAAATTGACATATGTACTTACTTTATGAAACATAATTTAATTAATTAAGTAGATAACAATAAATGGGGGTATTTCATGTTCTACAACAGTATGTTTACCACAGCAGATTTTTCCCTCATCAGGATTTATAGTCTCTTAGCAGGATGCATTTTCTCCCAGAATGACTAACCTTATGGGATGGCTTCAGTTATTTGCACCCTGATATGTAAATGCTCTTTCTTTTCTTGCTGACAACATTTTGTATTCACAATACATATCCAGAGTGCAGACTACAGGTTATCAAAGACAGTTTTGTTCAATGTTATTATGCTAGACCATATAGATATATCTCTATTCCACTGACAGATAAATTGGCCGTTTCATCAGTTGGTTATCTAATCAAACCGATTGGTCCTTAATGCTTGCGCAGTTTTTTATGTTATGCATTGCCAGACAATAAAATATCTGTTCATGAAGCATTAAATGTGCTCTTTCTGACATCGGTACATACCTTGAATGGTGGCCAGTGTACTGTTACTCATAAGGGCAGGACTCAGCGCACTGCTGAGGCCACCGGGAGTCAGACTGAGGAGGGCCCCCCTACACACAAAAACACACGCATGCATGGACAACACCATTAAATCAAAACAGAGGACAACAAAAAACTGCACAAATTTCATAGAAGTGATAAATGAAGGGCTATGAACATGAGGATAAATCAGTATCACTGTATTGGTGGTTCTACAGTCTATCCATCTATCCCCCTTCATGACGGGCTTTTATATAGGCATCTGGCTTTGCCTATTGTGTAGCCTTAGGAGTGTGTAGAATATGAATATCAATTTTGAAATTGTGATTAATAGGCAATTAGTAGAGAAGTAATCAGTAATTGGTAATGGATGAAACAGTTGCAGAAAAGTTTTGACAACTTTTCTTTGTGGAAACTGCACTGCACTGGGCTCCACTCTGAAGTGCTAGAGCTGTGTTTTGCTCCTGCATGGAGGTATAAGGGCAAACTCGTGCAGGAAATTTAAAGCAGTATATGAGTTCATCTTGTACATCACCCCTCACTGTTGAACTTAGCAAAAACTCACCCTGGAGTGAACTGCGAGGACGCCATCAGGCCTGGGTTGAGTCCAGCAGCAGCAGCAGCCATAGCGGCAAAGCTAGCGCTGGTGGGTAACTGGGCAGCGCTCTGCAGTGCCGCGCTCAGCCCTGGAGCCGCCACCATCACCTGACTGGTCTCTAAAGTGGTGGCTATGGATGACGGTGCCTGGGTGACGACTGTTTGCGCATGAGTGACAGGTTTGCTGTCTACAGTCGTGGACTGGATGGTGGTCGGCGATGGGCTCAGAGATGGAGAGCTGGTTGCTGTGGTAACTACAGGTGCAGTGGAGATGACGGACGCCGTATTTG
>JAPTMW010000015.1:17422593-17434704 GCA_029822955.1 Ostorhinchus angustatus | reverse complement strand
TCTATTTCAGTGATGTGAAGAGAGCCAACTTGTCATCCAAATACCTCCA
This sequence comes from Ostorhinchus angustatus, assembly GCA_029822955.1. Taxonomy (NCBI): domain Eukaryota; kingdom Metazoa; phylum Chordata; class Actinopteri; order Kurtiformes; family Apogonidae; genus Ostorhinchus; species Ostorhinchus angustatus. The sequence goes on along the minus strand of JAPTMW010000015.1, from coordinate 17,434,655 downwards.
GTAATTGTATGAAGCTACATAATAACATATCAATCACGTTGACTATTTAATGCAGTAAATTAATCTCCTGTGTAAAAAAAAAAAAGTCTGACAGTCACCGTATGTAAAAAGAAACTAGGTCAAAATAATTGATGTCACATTTGTTCAGAAGTGTTCCCGACTAACCTTTACGATTTTATGCCAGGACACTAAACAACAACACAACCCAGAAAAGCTCCTTCACAGCCTCCTCTACACTCACCCACACTTGCTCCACCTGTGTTTTCCAGCATGGTTGCAGAATGTCTCTGCTTCTGCCGGGCAAACCCGCCGACAGGCTGTCCGGCACTCTGTTCCTCCTCTCACTCCTCCCTCTCTTCACTCTCCACTGGTCAGCGAGCAGAGTTCAATACAACCAGAGCTACACACAGACACAGTGGCACTGTCCACCACACGGTTCACTGAACAACACTGGGATACGCACACTGGGAAAGCCAACAGGGTTTAGGCAAACAGCTCTCCTTGTCTCACTCTGTGCTCTTTCTCTTTTTCTTTTCTTATAGCTCTGCCCCTCTCTCTTTTACAGTGCCTACTTTGCACTCACTCTCCCTCTCTTGCTCACTCTCACTCTCACTCTCTCTCTCTCTCTCTCTAGCGTGCCAAGATTATCAGTACTTCTGAAAAAGTTCACCCTCTCTCTCTCTCTCTTGCTGGAATGAAACAAATGACAAGTGCAGCTGGCGGCCTCCTCCATCTCTACACCCCCTCCCCAAACTCTATAATGAAGCATAATCAGTATTCAGCTGATTAAAGTCGTATGCAAATCTGCCTCTGCCTCGTTAGCAATGCAAGGCTTTGAAGTCCTGCGAGCGACGCATTTCACACCGGGCTCTGAAAGCTTTCTGCATAATTTAAACCCCTATAAATATTTATCAGCTCATTAGCATATTAATTGGATGGCTTTTGGAGGACGATAAAAAACAGGGGAATAAAAACGACACTGAAGGGAAAAAAAGTGCTCAAACCAGCACTTGGCGCAGGTGAGGGAGGGGAAGCAGCAGCACAAGACCAATTATTGTGCGAGTGCACCGCTAAAAAGTAATTAGCTAAGAGCAGGTAAAGGGCCGAAGATATCCCAGAATGCAGTGTGAGGCCTGTCGGCAGTGGTCTGGGCATGTTAGCAAGGCTGACTCCATTAATAAAATGTCTAAGACTGCTCATTCGGAGCATCTCCAGGAGTCAGACCGGGGCCTAACTACAAAAAAGGTGGTGGTGGGGGGTCTGGGGTATGCGTGGGAGGGGGACTCGCTCAATCGGAAATAAATAACTCCACATTAATCCACCACAAGCCTGTCATTACTGCCAGACCCCCTGTGGCTAAAGCATTCCACAGTGTGCGACTACACAGAGTGGGTGGTGGGCTGCTGCTGTCAATGTTTATGAAGTGTTTGGGGATTAGCATATTTAGATTAGCTTTACATTCCATTAGTATTTCATTTTGGAGCCCTTTTAAATTCATTTTCTCCTTGCTCGGAAGGTTAATACAGAGGGACAAATCAGCCCCGCTGTGATATGGCACAGGTGTCTACTGGATCAGACCGACTAGACCAAACTTGCATTGTGGTCAGCGGGGAAAATGGTTCACCAACTAATTCAACAACAACAGTTAACAAAGCTCCAATCAGCTTCTTCACCTAAAATGCTTCCTAAAGAAAGGCAGTCACTAGTTGACCTAATCAAATAATGTCAACAGGCCATGGGCACAACAATACAGTGCATTAACTAAGGCAAAATTTAGAAATGAATGACACTTCGCAGCAAAAATTGAAACTTTTTTTTATGTGTTTACAACAATAAACCACATAAACTGCAGCTATAGATTTTTCCTCTTTATGATCTACATAAATAAACATAAGTTACTGGGTGTTTTTGTCAGTACGGACTACCTGTATCTCACCTAAGAAACAGCTTCACACATGTCATGCACATCTTTTATAGGCTGTTGTTTATATATTTGTGCTCATATCAACATTTTATGTACTGCTGTTGCTGGATTTGGTTAAGTACACAAACACGCTGTAATGCACTGAAGACAAACAGTATTATTTGAACCCATGTTCATATGTGTGAAAGAGTGGCAACAGTAACTCACCAACAAATATTTCTTCTGACCTTTTTGATTCTGGTCCTTGCCAAGTACAGCTAAACGACTGAACTTAACACTGAAACCAAGCTTAAAAGTTAATTAAACCTGAAATAAAATTGAAAACAAAGGGTCAAAATGAAATCAAAACTAATGAAAAATGCAAACCTATGATAACCTCAGCATTCCATCAGTGTGCTCCCTGCATAAAAGTGGATAGTGTTACATTAGTTTTTCACACAAGACATAATGATCCAGGAATAGACCTTTTTTCACAGCAGACATTTTGACTTGTCTCAGCAAGAAAAACACAGCTGATCCTAATAATATTAATGATGGCTCTGTTCCATTTATGTGTCCCAGAAAGCCATACCACCGAGCCTACATGCACAAACCTAAACTGTGGAATTGATGCACATATATGGAACGCAGCCATTGTGAATTTAAGTAATTACACCTTGTCATTTTTCTGCCTTAATGAGTCCAAATGTCTGCTGTGCAAAAGGTCTATTGTCACTTACACCTCATCTGTTTTTCTCTTTTCAGATACAGCGAGTTAAATTTTGCACTATTACCAGTGGAGAGAAATAACATGGACTTTTATATTTATTGCTGCCACCCCATTTTCACAAAGTCTAAATCAGAATGGTGCTGACTACATGCCTTGCGCAATCAAATTATAATTCTGCCAAGTTTTCTGAAGCTACTCCATCCTCAAGTGTCCCTGTTTGCACTTTTCATTACTCAAAGCTGCCTTAAACCAGCATCTGGTCTAACTGTAGCTGTTTACCAAGGTGACAGCTGAAGATGCAACTAGTGTAAAAAAAAATCTAAAAATAAATAAATAAATAAAAAAAAGTCATCTAAACAAAGTGTGGCTGAGAGGGCAAGACACCTGTCTGTCTTTGTGAGCTCTTTAAAAAACAAATATCATCTAGCTAATGAAAAAAAACAAGAATAACCAAATGCAGAGGCAGTTATCAGTAACGCACTTCAACACATGTACAGTTATTTGGTTGACTGGTTTGCAAAACTCTGCTGTGGAACAATGCATTATACAAATATCCTGTGTGGAGAATTTTAAATAGGTATCTCATTAGCACTGTAATATGGGAAGTCTGGCTGAATACTGCAGAGCCGTTAATGTGAGCGTGGAGATTCAACATGAGACGAAGAAAAACGTAATTAGCACATCCACATTCAGCCCTACTACCTATATTCTTCATCTTAAACACAGAATCCATCAAGACTACTTCACCAAATCTGGATCAGTCTGAGTCTCAGGTCCAGGCACTTAGCAGATTTGGGGCCTTTCAACATGTACGGTCACGACATATAATCTTTCAATTTGTTGGGACTGACAACTGAACAATTTAAAGTTTCCTGGCTGAATGCATAATCAGTAAGAACAGCCTGATAAATGTAACCATACATTTAAAACAGTGATGATATGCATCACAGCTCCTACAGATAATCTGACCGCTGTTGTGTTTATCTGCCGAGGTTTGTGTCTTTATGTTTGTGCTGTACCATTAATTCCTTTTCAGATGACGCAAGTTTTCTACGGCTACATTGAAGTCTGGTAGGTCAGCTATGTATTTTACTACCAAAGATTAGAACATGCAGCTCAAACTCAAACAGAATTCACCTCCCAGAATTCTGGTATTAGCATCAACTGCTCTGTATTCATGTGATGTGTGTTAACACTGTACTTTTCACATTTTCTGACAGTTTGCATGCAAAACCATGTTGAACTACTTCTAAACTACCTTTCTCTCAGCCATTTAAAATCTTCACTTCACTGCAATTTTTCAATTTTCAGAATGTGAGTACATTTCATGAAATTGTAGCAAGTGCTTGCCAATGCCCTTAATAGCAAACACATGAGAGTCATCAGGGACAATATGTCAATTGTTGCTTGGTAAATGCAACAACTTGTAGGTCATTCACCCATCATATGCTACTTTCCCTCGACTTTTACAGCTGTCTGATGCATGCATGATGAATAACCTAGGACCCTCACATGTACCTGTGGGTACTTCACATTCATGTTTTATAGCCCACGGATCTTCCAGACACTGGTGAATCAAGTTGGTTATAACCTGACAGTGTACTATGTTGGTTATGCATAAATACACAGGCCTATCTTTCACTCAATGCCTGTCTTATGTTGGTACATTCATAACAAGGCTTTTTCATGGTGCTTATTTATCCATGAATTGCTCGCTTACAACAGATCGCCAAAAACAAGTAGTTATCTGTTTTGAGCACACCATACAGCTCTTGTTTGTTATGATTTTCTTCCTCCACTGTGAAAAAGCTTGTCTGACTGAAGCCTTCATGGAGGCCTTCTCAGTACTTTGAGATGGCATGTCCTGAATTTATTACTGCAAATGATGCATTATTCATAACAACCGTGTTTACATCAATGAATATTCATGATGGAACTACAAGGCTGGAAAGAGGGTGGAACTGTAAAACTGATTAAATGAGAAAAGAAGCCAAAGTATGGAAATGACAGAATTATTTCTCATCTGTTCTTTAAGCAGACCAGTTTAACAAATCAGTTATATTTTCTAAACAAACAAGACTCTTTTTAGGACAGTGAGTATTCTTTAATATAATGCTGAAAACAAAGAAACTTCTGTTGGTTAATACAATATTTGTTATGCAAGTCAGTACTGATCTGAGTATTAACCAATGAATAGATGAATTCAATGAACTTAGACCTTTATACTGAATTAACTTCACCTAGAAAAGAATAGTATTCAGTAATTTGATTTGCAATATCTCATAGGGAACGTAATTAATTGTAAATGTAAGTAAAAGTATTGTGTGATGAGCAGAAGGGGTATAGATTTAGAATGCTCAAAGTACACTGAATACACTGCACTACAAAGAGCACACAAGAAACTGCAGATAGATTCATTATCCTGCTTTGACTTGCAAACTTACGAATGCCTTCCTCATCATTAACGCTTTGAACAGAACAATAGCTTCTAAGTGGCAAACAGATACAGTATGAGCAGAGCTAGCCATTTTCACAACAGTTTGAGTAAATGGAGAAACTATTTTCTGCCACAGAGATCTGAAGGGTAAACACACCTTTTAGTCGGTATGTATGGGTCTGTGTAACAGCAATTGAAATAAATCCAATGCAACTGCTATTGCAACAGCCTAAAGGCTGATTCTTAATGGCAAACGCAGCTACCTGAAGCTGAAAAAAGTACCATCAAGCTGCGTCTTGCCCGGCTATGAAACCGGCAGAGTGAATAGTAAGAATGCCCTGCCTGTTATTATTGTGGCTTTCCGGAAATGGGCCTCAATGCCCCTCCCAGTGCCTGGGGGGATACACAGGTACAATCTTTTCATTCAACACCGCCTAGGTCTAAACTCCCGCAACAATCACGAGAATGGCACGTTTTATTTAAAAACAGGGATGACAGAAACTTTAATAAATAAAAACATTCAAGACATTAGGCAGTTCATGAGCCAGACTAGCACCAAGCTCCAAAAAGTGTCCACAACAACTTCATTAAACTGTGGTTCTGACTGTGTAGATTCTACCTGGTTAAAAACAATGGATATGCACACCTCCAATAAAAAGCACCACCTTCACAAGCAGAGCGTTACAATGATTTCTGCTTTTCAAGTATCGCTAAAGTTAGCCTGTGGGAGATCGGACCGAGTCGGCGGAGGTAGCCGTTCAGTTAGCCGCTCACGAGTCAGCCGTTTGAAGTTCGAATGCACGAGGCCAGCTTTGAGAAACGCACGCTCCACGGCCACGAGCGTCACAAAGTGATGTGTTGACAAGCTGCCGTTATTGTGCCGTTATTGTGCCGCGGCGCCGGGTGAGCTCCAGCCTCTCATCGGTGGACGGAATATGCTGAACTCCGCACTCTGCTTCAGGCAGGCCCGCATGAATAACACAACAGGCTGCTGTGGTCACACAGCGCCGAGCACAAAAGACTGAAGGAAAATGCTGTGCTATAAAACCACGGCGAGCTACAACACACCGCGCTGACATAATATTTAATCTAAAAACCATGTTTGCTACGTGGCTTTGGATGTTTATTTGCTCGCCGATAGCACAATAAACAAGTGCAGTCACTACCCGGTTCGCGAAAAATGAATATGCAAACCTCTTTCAAAAGCTTCACGCCAGTGTGTGCATCAACACAAAGCCCAGCGCTAGCAGGCGAGCTAACGCTAGCTTGCTAGCATCCTCATTTCAATCAAACTGCGTTACTGAAATATCTAAATATGTCATATATGAACCAGAGTCACGTCGGCGATTACTAATAAAATATGCTAAATTGTATTTGTCGACAGAGGTATGAATATGCAGCGGCGTACAGCCATCTAATCACACAAAGGGGGGAGGCATGTTTCCATGTAATTTGCCGTCGTACTGCAATAGCTCGTTTCCTCCTCTGTCAAATTACAGCTGGCTAGCTCTGTGTAAACTAAAACAGCACCGAATACCACCCTATTGAGTTATTCAATCTGCGTTTCATCAGTATTCCGTTAATCATAAATTGTGAGTAACACAGTTTGAATATGAGTATGAATATGTAAAATGCTGTAATCATTACCTGGTCCTGAACTCTCATCTTGACTCGCTGCTCCTCCGTCCGCCATTTTGAATATTTAACCCGAAATCCCAGCCCTGAGCCTACCGCCGACACACACACGCACACACACTGGAGTGCACGGGACTGCCAGCGGGGGGTTGTTGGTTCTCACTTATTTACATACTTAAATAATCATCCAGCTTTTTCTGCTGGAATTTTTTGACCAGAGGGTAACAGAAGTCTAGACAAAGCAAACAGCAGTGTATCCAATACCTGTGACTCATACTGTTAATTGTTATTAAAGGGGGGTTACTGGATGGACAGTAAGTGCTGAAAAGTCCATTTTATTTCCATATCTCATAATCAGCCTAAAAATGACTTAATACACTCATAAGGGAAAATGACGCATAATCATCATGATCAGTGTCTCAGAACCAAATCACCAACAACAAAGAAGTCTATAATGTTACCTAAATATAACACAGGAGACACTCAAAATATTTGTGTATTTTAATAAAAATTTACATCTGTTTAGAGACAAACTGATAAACGTAATGTATAACAATAGGCTAGTTGTCCCATCTATTTATAGAAATTGTTAGTTCTTCTTTTATTTATGTTTAATCATCACAGTTACTACTTTATATGTAAATAAAATACATGAATCTCCTGACAGTGTTTATAGTGAAAAAGCATAAAAAGTTATTGCTGCTAGCTATATGCCTAAATTCTGCCCATTTTGGATAGATTTTTAATTACTTTCATCTCCAGTAACTTTTAGCAAATTATAAATAATGAGCTGCTTTACCATTGGCACTATGGTTTGTCGTGCTTTGCATATAGTTTGTGTTGATGCAAGTTCCTAAAATTCTTTTTTGCAGTTTTGTTGGAAGTTATTATTTTTATAGTCCTATTAAATTATTGATGAGGAACATAGATATCTGATGCCAAAGAGCCTCTTGCACAAACACTCTTACGATCACAATGCACATTTTTATCTTTTCCTGAAAACATCAATATCAGAAAAAAATACCAGATGTGTCTGTGACCTTGCACTGACCAGGGGAAGGAAATGTCACTTCCCTAATATGGATGGATGTGAAGTGACACATTTGTTTCCTTTTACCCCAGCCACTTCCTGCAATTTGACCACTGATCTGCATTGCATATAGCAAGATGCTCCTAGATACCATCTTTTTAGATAACATACAATACACATTATTTCACACACCACAGAGCAGTGCATATGAAGCACTAGGGGACAATGCATGTTTTAGAACATTCAATGCACTTAAAATAAGTTATTTTACATTACAGCGGATTTTTTTTCTCCACTAAACATAGTTGTGTTTTAGATACTTAGCTTATTTATCCAGGCAGTCCTGGTTTGGAGTGAAAACAATGACCAGACTATTGATTTGTGTTTACAATGCGTTACTCATCACAAGGAAAGTTACATGGATTTCATGTCGAAACTGAATTAGCTAGTATTTAAAGGCATTCCATGTACATTACCATGCACTGGTATTTGTAACATTGACACAAATTAAACCAGACTTTATCTTAATTGTTGCTGATTACACAACTCTCCGGCTGGATTAACAACCAGATGAAGCTGACAACTGCTCCAGAGCCCCACACCCTAATGGGCCCCATAAGTCCCTGTGCACTACATGTCACTCTGTGTTGGTAATTTAATTAATTGCAAATTTGTCAGAGAATTTGTACCACTGCAAAACATGATCAACTGAAGGAGGTCTTGCATTATTATCTAATGACATGGACCTTTCTAAAGAGGCGTCAGAATCTTTTCATAGCATTATCATTATTTTTACACTTCACTTCAACAACATTTTGTCATCCAGGGTTTGCACGTCATTTCTTGCACCTTTCAAGTCTACTACAAATGACAGACAACAGCAAATCATTGAGTGTACGAAAATACAGTAGATCTTTGGTGGAAATGTTTTTGAAGTCATGCATTTTTGTTGTCAATTCAATACTGCCCCCCGCAGGTCAAACTGAGGACAACACCAGGTGTGCCACTACAATACAAGACCATCCAACAAATCACTTTATCAAATGTGACCAATGAAAATATTTACTTATTATTTTCTTTGGGATTATTTTTTCTTATTATTTATTTTGTTATTCACATTTCATGCTTTTTTAAATTAAATGAAGTAGTTTATCTCTTTATCTCTCACCTTGCAGCCTATTACCGTGTATCTCCTTATCACATGTAGCTCTGACTGCCCAGCATTGTAAAGGATTATATAGGGCAATGATTGGCCTTCTGGTGACATGTGACCCATATCTGTTGACTTATTACCTGGAAGAGTCAACTTCTCCATACCTGGGTGTTCACCGTGAAGGTTAGGCTCAGTCTTCATCCAAGTCTGAGAGCATTCATTTCAGAGAACACATTTCCTCTAGTGCGTACTTTGTGATATTTTTTAAAAACATGGCATTACTGGAACAGTTTGGATGGAGAAAACTATTTCTGGTGCTCACAGGTAGGTTTGTAATCTTTCATTTTTCTACAAACGACTACCACACCTTCAATGTATTATTACCACTGTTAATCATTAATCTAACTCCTTGCTACTCTTCCGGAAGAGGGATTATGCTTTACTAGAAAATAGATCTATAGGCAATTCAGTTAATTTGCTTCAAAAAAGAAAACTTAGTCTTATCAAATTTGGTCAATTTTAATCAAGTTCATCACAAATGAAGGTGTTACTTAATTTTGTAAATTACTGAGTCGAGAAGAAGTTCTAAGAAGATCATCTGTCATTAATTTTATATATTTCAGTGTTTCCGTGCTGCAGGAGTTTGGAGGTTTCCATTCCACAACAGCAGTATGAGGTCACAGCAGGAGGTGATATAGCTTTGACCTGTTCCTTTGTCCCAGCACGACCGAACTATGATCTGCTCATCCTCAAATGGGAGACTATAAAAGACAATACTGGGGTAAGTGGTTAAACTTGCTGTGTGGTTTTAGCTTCTTTTAGAGCAGATGCATTGAGCTACTTAAATTCATATTTTAGTTTATAATTTACAATTTTCTCCTTAAGGTATGAATGCAGCTCTGTAATGTCTGCTTCGGCTTTGCGAAGTCTGATGGGAAAAAACCTAATCATGACGTCAGTATTGTCTCTGTTAAGGTGTGGACACTATAAATGTGTAACAGAAAGCAAAACTGTGTAGAATGTGGAGGTTTTCTTTACAGGGAGTTTGCATTTCGCATGTACTATTATTGATAGTGCAAGATTACTTTTAATATATTTTGAGCAGCTTTGTTGTCGCTGCACAATACACTGCTGCTGCACGCCTTTGATAAACAACGTTCTCTCAGTAGCACATCTATTTTATATTCATATCTCTTATTATTATGTTAATGAAGGATGTAGTCTTATCATGACTGTTGTGTAGCATCTTAAAATGGACAGTGATAAACAATGGGATCAGAGTACAGAGCTGAAGAGTTTTTTATTCAATAGAACTATAGATTATTTATGTGGCATACTTTTTTCATTGGCAAGAAGGTTACACATGTACAGAAGGAGAAAAAGATTTTAAAAATTAAGGTCCAATATAATTTTTTTTGTTATTATTCTAAGAAAAAGTCAGAATTTTGAGATTAAAGTCAGAATTCTGACTTTTTTCCCCAGAATTCAGAATTTTTCCCCCTAACTTTCAGGAAGAGGGTCAGTTTTGCTTTATGGCATGCAGGAGGAGTACAGCAGACTGACATAATCTCAGAATTTGGAATTTTTTTCAGAATTCGGACTTTTTTCTCAAAATTCAGGCTTCTCAGAATAATAACAAAAAGAATATCTTAGACCTTAATTTTTATTTCCCAGTGGCCCTAATACTCCTCAGTACATATGTGATTACTACTGCACAGATTATCATGAAACTTTGTGGAAGGATGAGGAGTAGACCAACAATGAACCCTCAAAAATCTCTGAGCAGATTCATGGAAACAGGCAGAATTTGAGTGCAAGTGAATTGTTTTTCCACATTTTTTAATAAACAATGGAGAACCTTGTTTTAATTTGGAATCACTAATTGATGAATCAGAACTTACTACTTTGTTTGTTGCAACCAAGAACTTATATCAACATTTTGGACTGAAAACTGTTGTCCAAAAACAGTAAAGTTTTGCTTCTATTTGCTTCTATGATTTTTAAAAACCAAGCAGTGAAAAAAAAACAATCAGTGGCACTAAATGACTAAGAGGAAGAACAGTGGTTAAGCAATATTGTGGAACAAGGAAAAGAATGGACTAGTTGTTATCACTCTCTGAGTTCCCCTTCTAGTTTCTTACTAAAAAGCTAACTTGTGTAGAAAATAAGCCAAGTTTACAACAAAGGTGAGGGAAGTTTACAATCATAGTGGCTTACATTCATCAGCTGGCAGTATGATGTGGTCAATGTGATGACACAAACATGTAGTACTGGTTATTTATCCTGCAGATTCATATTACTCTGCTCTTATACTGTACTGTTAAAATGTTTTGTTCATTTCCCCAGGACCCTGTGGCAACCTTTTATTCCAACTTAAATCGGGTTGACATTCCACCTGATTATGAAGGCAGAGTCACTTTGGAGGTCAACATTGCTGAACAAATAAGTACGCTCCATTTAACAAAGGTGACCATACAGGACAGCAGAAATTATGAATGCAGCGTCCTGATACCCGGTGATGATGAAGGAACAACAACTGCCACCACTAACCTTTTGGTTCTGGGTGAGAAAACAGTTCTGTTTAATTTTATTTATCCATTTATTGTCAGTAACTGTTTTCATTACAAATATGTTAAATCAATGTATATGTCAGTAACCAAATAACTGACTGTTTTGTTTTCTTCCAGTGCCTCCCTCTAAGCCGATCTGCAGGATTGAGGGAACAGTAGAGTATTTTCATGACATCACCCTCACCTGCATGTCTGAGGAGGGATCCCCAACACCTGGTTATGAGTGGAAGAGCTACAGTGTTGAAAATGTCCCAAGAACATTTCCTCCTAAGACAGTTGAAAGTAAGGCTCCTCTTCACCTGTCTTCTTCAGAGTTTATTTTCCTTTTATCTGTGTTTATGCAATGAATAACTGATCTTTTGATCTCCTCCAGTTTTACTGGGACTCATTTTTTATCATTATGTTACAGAAAATGGAGCATTGTCTCTCTTTAACATTTCAAGAGAGATGTCTGGGTTCTATATTTGCACTTCAACAAATCAAGTTGGCTCAGCCGCCTGCAACATGACTTTGGCTGTGCTGCCTGGTAAGTGGTTTATCTAAAAGCTGTCAAGAGTGGAAGGAGCCACAGGGATTCATAATGCGAACTAATAATAACTGTTGT
>JAPTMW010000015.1:17284675-17295702 GCA_029822955.1 Ostorhinchus angustatus | reverse complement strand
TGTGTGTGTGTGTGTGTGTGTGTGTGTGTGTGTGTGTGTGTGTGTGTGTGTGTGTGTGTGTGTGTGTGTGTGTTTCCATAGCTGAGGCAGCCTCCAGTGAAACGCCTGCGTCTTCGAGGTGACTGGTCTGACACTGGACCTCGGGCTCGTCCTGAGAGCGAGAGAGAGCGAGATGGTAGGTTTGCAGTATGCGGACACGAATGTTCATTTAGTATGAATGAGTGGTCACAAATACATTTAGCTTTTGGGTTAATTTCATAAAGATCTCACACATGTTGAGGATTTAGGATTGAATTTGACCTCTGATTCCCTCCTCTGGTCTTTTAAAACAGTATATCCCCATTAAAAAATGACCTTGCCGTGTTCTTCTGTGATATACGAAGTTGCACATGATTGGAATGGGAATACATATTTATTTCTCATTGTACTTTTTTCAAATAAAACAAAAATAAACAGGAAATACTGTAGATGCATAGCCTTAAAAGACACACAAAGGTTGAACTAAATGGGTTCTGAAGGTTAAAGTCACCATTTAGTTAGACCCCTGACCCAGTAACAAGAAGCAGCACAAACTGTTACAAACATCTGACATGTGTTGAATGAAACTTGGTAAAAAACATCAGAAAATTAATGTAATAAATCTCATTTTGTCTGAACAAAAGAAAAGAAAACTGAAAAGTTACATCACACTAACTACGACCACTTTACTTTATAGAAGCTTTTTATTCCTTGAAGCTTTTGTTTTTACTGCTGTACATTCTACACATATATCTAGAGTGAGAAATGCATGCATCGTCATTAGAATTTTACTAAACCAACAAACTTAATGTTGACCTTGGAGTTGTACACAGCACTGTATGTTGAGATATAAACTGGAGTACATCTATTATTCATGAATTAGGCATTTTGGAATGAATGGGGTGGGTGTGTATCTGCGTAGAAAACCAAACACAAAGCAGGTGAATTCTATGGAAATTTTGCAATTTAATAGACTAAACACAATGGCACTGTGGACATTTTTGTTTTGTTCAATCCCCTCCTTTCCGTAGCCTAAATAATTCCACACATCAGCTACTGCTTTTCATGCTGCAGTCTCACCATTCAGGTTTTTTTTGTTCTGTTTTCTTGGTCCTTGTCTTGGAGTTAATTTGAATTCTCTGACTTTTTGTGCATGTCACTTCCTTATAATAATCACACATGCACACATTGCAGCAAATAATGCAAACACAATATAATGCACAGGTCTATTTTGCACGTTTTTAATAGTGTAACACTAAAGAGGCTCATCCCGTTTGATTCTGTGTTTGTATTTTTGTATTCTTTTTTTGGCAATGCGATGTTTTTCTGGTGCCTACATTATGCAGAAGAGGTGCTTTCTGAAAACAGACCTGTTGTTGTATAATTCCTCCTCCTGTTGGCATTTTCCAGTCCCCATCATGTGATCAATGGCAAAATAGGAATCCCAAAAAAAGTCCCACCCTCTTTTCTAGAGAATGTCCACAAATCATCATTACCTGCTACAGTACATTTTCAGACAATCCAACAAAACTCTTTTTGTTTAACCTTTTTAAGTATTTTTTCACACATTTCACTATTTTATTATTTTATTATGTTAACTTACACTGGGAACAGTTTTTGTGGAAACCTTTTTATTATTGATCTTTTTAAACACTTGTAATTTACATTTAAATAACAATTTTTTTATTCTAATTTCTCTTCCTGTTTTTGAGCTACATCATAAGGCGTTAGAAGGCTTTCATGTGGCTCTTGATATTGTGGATCTTAATAGTTATTCCACATTTACTAAACAGGATGTTGTAATCTGATTTACTTTCTCTTAAGAAATGTTTATATTTTGTGTTTTATTAAAGATTGCATCATTTTAATTATTCTCATCAAAGCGGAAAATCAGAAAAAGGGTTTTATTTAAAGGGAACTTATTATGCATTTCTCTTTTTTGTCATATCCTGAGTTCATATATCTTCCTTTTTTATAATACTGTCAATCTAATAGATACAATGTCCTGCTCAGGAAGCACAGATATTGTCTTGAAGGCAGAACACGGGTGTGATTCATCTACATGTTTTGGACTCTTTTAGGGGAACAGAGCCCAAACGTGTCCCTCATGCAGAGGATGTCCGACATGTTGTCTCGGTGGTTTGAAGAGGCCAGTGAGGCTCAAAGCAGCAGAGGAACCCGGCCTCAGGCACGACCTAGAGGTGAGGCTCATCTGAAAATTCTAATGTTTGTGAATGTGATGCCTTGGAAACACCATGAGGGAATCGAGCCAGGGTTGTTGGTGTAAGGCCTCAGCTTCTGAGCTACACACTCTTCACCTGATGGTCAGTGGGGCTGACCTGGTTCAAATGACACTTAAAATGTGCTCAACTAGTTTAAAGACTTCTGAAAATACATTTACATGATACACAAGAAATGTAAGTACAACTAAGAAATATTTCTACTATTTTTTGCATTTTTACAAAAAATATTTAATACTTAACTACTAGGTGATAAATTGGGGTGGATGTGGCTCAATAACCAGAGGGTTGCGGTTCACATCCTCTGTCCTAATCATGTGCCGTTGTGTCTTTGGGCAAGTCATTTCACCCACCCTGCCTCCAGTGTCACTCACACAGTATGAGTTGGTGTACGGTGATCAGAGAGGCCATTTGGCGTGGATTGGCAGCCACGCTTCTGCCCTGGCAGCTGTGGCTACAGATGTAGTTTATCACCACCAGTGTGTGAATGTAAGAGTGAATGAATAATGGATCTGAAATGTAAAGCACTTTGACTGCTTTGAAAAGTGCTATACGAATCCAATCCATTATTAACTGAAAACTGAAACCGACTTCGATCAATGGGCCCTGAGTCCTCTTTCTTTTATTCCACGTTGCCTAAGCTCTGGCTCTTTAACTACCCCTGTTCTTACTATTTATGTGTTTCAATGCTTTTAATGTTTTACTCTTTAAGGAATGGAATTACTCCCACCTTTTTTAAATTAGTTTGTTCTATCAATTATATTTATTCTATTTATTGTATGTTGGAAGGAAGGGTGTAATATATGGAGCACTGTTTTCCAGGGCAAATTTCTTGTATGAAAGAATACAGTTTATCCTGATTATTAAATTGTTAATTCTCTAAACGTGTTGTGTGGTATTCTGTACCTCTTTATTTTCTCCTGTGTCTTTTACAGGAACAGCTGTCCGTCCAGAGGGGGCGTCAAATTCTCCGCCTGCCTCTGCTGGAGACTCCAGTCAGGAGCCCAGTACCACCCCCAGGCCCGCAGAGACTGACTCCCCCGAGGTATCTGCTGGTCCTGCTGCCGCCGCCCCCATGCCTAAATCCACCTCCTCTTCTTCCTCAGGGTCATCATCAACAGTTACAGCACCTCCTCCTTCCAGCTCATCATCAGTGGAGAGTTCAGCACCCTCCTCCTCCCCCCTCACCTCCTCCCCTGACTCAGAGCAGAGGAGTCAGGCTGACACGACAGGGACTCCGACGCCAACGGCCACGCCAACGGTCACACCGACGGCCACGCCGACCTCAGAACATGCACTCTCAGGTGAGACAGCACACAAATCTTCTGACAAGTTTCCCAAACAAAAAAGAAGTTGGGTTCCCATCCAAATGTGTCGCATACTTGAACAGAATTTTCAGAAAATGTGAGTTCGTGCACGTTTACATCCATTACTTTTATATACGAGTTAGTTCATCATCATCGTCTAAAACTTGCCTGTTAGAGACAGTGTTTCCTACAATACCTAAATAAAACCACCTGAGCTGCTGATGGATGGGCTGAGAGGTATAAGATGTGGAAAACCCGAAGCTGGACAGAACCAACACTAACATCTCGTTATTCTGGATTGTATTAATGTTGATTCAAGTCTTCTTTCATTTACACTTGATTCTGCAGCTCTTCATAGATGGTAACATTTTGTTGATGTTTTTGTCTAGTATTGTTTGTTTGCATTAATTCAGAGTCTCATTAGTCCATACATTCAAACACACACACGCACACACACACACACACACACACACACAATTATTCACTAAATCTGTTCCCATTGCACTTACTACACGTGCCTTTATCTTTTATTGATACACCATCCTTTCCTACTTTACCAAAACCTTTTTTACATTTAGAATTCCTATTGAAACTGTGATTATAAACAGCTGGATGAAAACGCACCAGTCCAGTGATAAAGTGTTGTGATTTAGTTCAGTGTAACTCAGTCTCTGCTGGTTGTGTGTATATGAGTGTGTGTTTGTGTGTGTGTGTGTGTGTGTGTGTGTGTCTGTGTGTGTTGGAGCCACTCCACTCAAGCAGCAGCCTCACTTCACTCTCGTTTCCTTCAGCATCCTGTTGTCCTCCTCCTTTTTTTGCCTGACTCTGCTCCCAGTCGTCTGCTCACATCCTTCCTTCAGTCTTCTAATCGTGCATTCACTCTCCCTCTCTTCCTCTGCCTCTTTGTCAGAGTACGGTCCTCATCGGCTGCCCATAAGTTTAGTGTGTAGGCGTTTGCAGAGGTTACTTCGGCTGGCCGACCCCCCAGGACAGGGTCAGCGAGTGGCCGCTTCTTCTTCCTCTTCTTCTACTGCAGCTCCTGAGAGACAGTCACAAAGAGCTGCAGCTGCTGAGACGCGACCCCGTACAGGTTACCCCCCCCCTCCGAGCTCCTGATCCCTGCAGCACCTCCTCCATATAGGCCCCTCCCTCGCCATCTTCCCCTCCCCTCTGTGCTGACACTAGGTTACAGGAGGACCCAGTCTTGCTATAACTGACAACTAATCCCAACATGATCCTTTTTTTCTGCTTGTCAACTTCTGTAGTTGCCACTTTGTGTCATTTTTGCGCTGTATGCTCAGCTCCTCACTCACAAACGCTCTCACCTCATCATTCCACTTGTTGCTTGAGTTTTCATCTTTAACTCTCCTGTTGGAGTGGCACCAGCCAGTATGAGGCCCTGCTTTTCCGTTCTCATTGCTTACGTGGTTGTTCACCTATGTTTGATGGACACACAGTGATTTCATTTTAATTACAGGGTCATAACTTAAGCCCTTTTCAGACATGTTATGAACAACTTTTCTGACTGTATTTGTCACTTACGTTGGAACTTTGTAATTTGAGGGTAATGATGTTGTGTCAATGTTTCCATATTATTTAATTCACAAAAATGGTCAAATAATATTTGGTGTTTATTGCTGTAAATGAATAGTAGAGCCAGTGGACAGCAGTGAAAAATGGAAGAAGAAATATTTACATAGAATATTTAAGATGGTCTATGCAAATCTCTGCAGATTTTTGATTTACTTTTACAACTTAAAATGTTTTAAGTCAGGATTATTTATATTATTGATAAACAGACAACTATGTTCATGATTAAATAACTGATCATTTGGATGACAGTATGACACATTTTTGTTTTTCTGAGCTACGGCCCAAAACTCTCTGGTAATTCTCATTTTCATAGTTATAAAACAGGGAAAAGAAGAAGAATTTCTCTACAAAAATGGACTAGAATCATCCAGTATTTATCAGAATAGATAAATGCACCAATAGACAGACCATTGACCACTTACCATCGCTGTCCTTTCCTGAATGACCAGATGTAAAGTTGAGACTCGTTTAATTCCCATCGTCTTATGTGTTTCATGTAAAGCCTAATTCATAACTTCATTAATGAACTTGTCTTGAAGGCAGCGTAGGTCTGATGGTTATTGTGGCTGTGAGTTGTTGATCTGACACCACAGGAAAGATTTTAGGGTTTGATAAAACTGGTTTATTTGGTCTTTACCGTGACAGCCTTTAATGTATCCGTTCTGCATTTAACTTGTGTTGTCCTGTGATCGTTGCATAAATGGATTTATGAAAATAAATTAAATATAACATTTTCATATTGTCTAAAAGCGTGTCTGAAACGGGCTTTAATGGTCAAGTTACTACAGGTTAGATTGGATGAAACGGCCGCTGCTTGTATCGTATAGGTAATAAACAGGTTGTTTGTATGAAATGATTACAACTTTAACATGATGGAGAGCACAGCTGTGTTTTAGATTCAGAATTTCATTATGAGCTTTGTTATGTTGCTTTGTTTTACATCAACAAACTATTCCTACATGAGATAGTGTAGCTGTTGTAAGCATGTTTGAAGTCATTTTGCCTCTTATTTTCATTCAGACTAATCTCTGATGCTCATTTTGCTCATAAAAGTTTTCCAGATGAAGCTTTTTCCTTTGGCTGAATTTACAGCTCTTCCTGCTTGGCCTTGGATGATATATTTTTAACATGACTGAAGTTTAACCCTTGTGCGCTTTGACTGTGTGAACCCTCAGGTTTGACGTGAGCGTCCGATGTTTAGTCGGTCTCGTTTGTGTTCCAGATTCCCCCTCCTCTGTGGTAAACAAACAGCTGGGATCCATGACTCTTGATGAACAGCAGGGTGCGTCTTCTCCCCTCACCACCTGCTTTGTCCAACACTTCTCCATTACATTGCATTTTTCCCCTCACGCTGTTGCTTTCTTTCGTTGAATCTGCTGCTTTCCCTTCCATGTTTATCTGTCCACATGCATACATAGATACTGCAGATGCTGTTGTCACTGGACCAAAGAATACTGCAGTACTGGAATCTGTTAGTGATTCTGCATTTTAGCAGAACAGACAGATCTATAGTGATGGTTTAAATCATTATTATCTGATTGTTTATTAGATTTGTATGGATATTGCAGGTGAGGGGTCCTTTTACCTGTACTTCACCCAAATTAAAACAAAGCAAACTCATTTTAGAGGTTAGAGGTTAAAGGTTAACTCATTGTAATGGCATTAGCATGTAACACATTCAGAGCAGTGAGCTGCCACTGAAGCTGCTTGGAGACAAACTCCAGATCTTCATCATCGTTTTTTGCTTATTTACTCATCCAAGGTCAAAGCAGTATCTATTTTAATTGTCCATCAATCTATCAATTAGTTTTGCCATTAGTTGAGTCATGCCTGAGCAATAAAATGTAAGACTTAAGTTTTTAAAAAGCTTTTATCACCAGTTCCTTGAAGTTTCAAAATTGATGGTCATTAAACTAATTTCCTGTCAATAAATTAAAATGGAATTTTTGGATAGTTCTGATAATGGTGAGGCATCTTCCTCCACTGCAGTACAGTACACTGCAGTTGATCATGAAAGTTTTGGACATGGAAGACGTTTTATTTTAACAGCAACATGCCGGTTCACACCAGATGACAAATGTTTCTGTCAGTTTTCATTGGAATCTACAATAATTCGTGCTCTAAGTCTGCTGTAAGGGGGTTTGGACCTCTGCTGAGGTGTGGACTGAGGGCTTTGACGTGTGTTGCTTGTGTTTGCGTATTTTTTGTGGTGTTGCTGCTGTTGGTCTGTCTCTGTCGAAGCATGTTCCCCTTTCTGTTTTGTGTTGTTAATCTGTGTGGAGTGATGCAACAGACAGTTGCATGTTTCCAGGAACACTAATCATGGTTTCTTAATTCAGTCTGAGCAGAGCAGTATTTGGCATCCACACTAATGATCATTCTGGTTTTCTCTCTCTCTCTCTGTCTGTGTTGTCGTCTCTCCCTGTTGGAGCAGCAGAAGCTGCAGGATCACCTCCTGAAGAACCGGTGCCAGTACCAGCCAGAAGCAGCCCTCCCACCACCAGTACCACCAGTACCATCAGTACAACCAGTCCGACCGGCACCTCCAGTACCAGTCGACCCAGTGCTGCAGAGCCAGTCCTCAGCCTGCACTACAGCTCAGAGGGAACCACCACCAGTACAATAAAGCTGGACTTCACAGATGAGTGGTGAGTGACGTCTGTAAGAGGAAGCGTTTGTTCATTCATTAGAGCATCATTATAGTTAAATGTTCAGATGAAGGATGTAGCATTAAAATCCTGTTTTTCTTTTTCTTACAAACATATGAAACATTTTTTTGTTTCATCCTTTTGTCTTTTCCAAGTGTAATTTTCCCCATCTTTGCCATCTTATTAAAACTGCAAAATTTGATGATGAAATGTTTTCTAAATATGAAATGTAATTATGATTTTATACATTAGACAATTAAACTGAAACAATTCTACCAGATTCCTTGAGCCTTTTTTTGTCATCTCCACACTGTACAAAGTATTTCATATTTAAAAGGGTAAATTGGCAAATCCTGTCCTAACTTTTCTCCTGAAGAACAAGAGATTTACATGATGCTGCTTTTTTTTCAAATCATGGTAATAATCACCTGCTGACATGAACTGCTTCAAATCACATCATAATTCAGTTTTCCCCTCCTGAACTGGCCTCGTAACTTTTTCTGAAATGCCTTAAATGCCTGATTACATGAATGGAATATACTTTCTGCAGTGAAAAACAAGTCTAAGTAAATTTAGAAATCACTGTTTTATGTTCCAACTTTTACTGATTGTAGTTGTTCTGTAAAAATTACTCACAAACATATTGAGTGATTGTATGTGAATCAGCTCCAGAAATTCCCAGTCTGACTTTTTCAAAATACAGACACATTTTAAGGTTTGTATAACCAATATGCCACTAAAGTATAATCAGTCATAGATGACAGATAAAAACTTATGAACTGGTGATTGTTCTTTCATCCACAGGAGCAGCAGCACATCCAGCTCTATGGGCAGCGGAGCTCCGAAGGCGTCTGAATCCGTGGCTCTGCAGAGCAGGGAAAGTCTGTCAAAAGAGACTTTGGTGTCTGAACAAGGTGACTTCTAATTAACCTTCCTTTAAAAATATTAAACACATTAAAGAGATATTTACCACTAACACAGTTTACATTTTAACATGAATTTGTCTTATATTATATATGGTGTCCACAGATATCAGACAGCAGAATTTAATGTTTGTAAGACCTTTCCGTGGCATGTTTTAATCAAATTTTAGACTCGTATATGAACAGTTGTTTTCTGTATTGCTGATGAACATAAAGGTGTGTATATGGAATATGTTTATGCAGGAATATTGCTTTCAGAGTGACTTAAGTTAATTTACATTTGTCAAATAGGTAAATCCAAGTATTTAGTCACACAATGTACAGAACATTTACTGGTACATTTTATTTATTGATTTGTAACAGTAGTGTGGACTTTATTACAGAACAGACGGATAAATGAAATTGGGTGCAATATTTGTGGAAATGAAGACCACAAGTTCTAATTTGAGAAGACATCTAAAGCTTAATGTTTATACATTATATTTGAGACATTTTCAGATTCTTTTCTTAATGGTTTTTGTTCTTATTGAATTTCCTTATTTGAATCACCCCAGTTTTATTGAAAACGAGGCGTCTACTTTGACATACTCCAGGATTAAATAAGGAAAAGTCATTTTTTCAGCTATGATATTGACATTCTCTCTTCAGCTCCCTCTGAGTCCTTGGGGGAGCAGAGTGGACCGGCCGCCTCCACAGCACCTCCACCTTCTGACGCCTCCTGCTCCGGCGCCCATAGCAGCTCGTCAGCTCCAGCCCCCACAGAAGCCTCCTCCGAGGGGGAGACGGCGGCGTCTACGCTGCCGGAGAGGAGTCAGCCCGAGGGCAGCGAGGACACATCAGGAGGCTGCAGGAGAACGGAGCCGACAGGGGAGGGCCACGAGGGGGAGGCGGGCCAGAGTCAACCTGCTCGGGGCAACCAGGACTCAGACGACAGCGACGACGATCCGATTCTGATCCCGTCAACGAGGTTCAGAGGACAGGGGCAGAGGTACGCATCAGTTACAGCGACATGAAGCTCAACTACAAGAAGAAAACACACATGTATCTAAAGGTTCAGTGTGTTAGATTTGAGGGATTTAGGGAGACCACCTGAAAATAGCAATAGTTTTTTATTTTACCGTAGAATGTACGTTCAGCCCCTTTTCCACCTTTGTAGGTGAATGTAAGTGCAGACCTCTGCAAGTGTGTCCACTGTCCACCAATCACACAGCCCCGTCCCTTCAGAATTCAGAGAAATCTGAAAAGTCTTGCTCCCCTTACAGGAAATTTTTCAGGGGAAGTTTGGGGTTGAGGGATTTTTTTTTTTTTTTTTACCCCATCTAATGTTACTTTTTCAAAATCCTAGGTAAAGTTAAAGTTCTTGCAGTGGAAAAGGGGCTCTTTATTTCTGCAAAGGCAGTGGGTCACCTTCAGCCTGTCATATTTCACTGTCATGTTCCTACAGCAGAAATCTGTGAAAACAGTGCACTACCTCTGTGATCTTTACCATCTTATCCGTTGACAAAAAAATAAGACATTCCCCCGATATGATCTAAAACTAATAAGATGAGTGGTTTGTGAGACAGTTTGAGGTGTTGTGTTGTGATCACACTGATGTCTCTTTGTCTCTTTTCTTCTTTATACTTGAAGAATATACCTGAATTATATTAGAATGAATTTCCTGCTTGGGGATCGATAAAGTATATCTTGCCTTAAATAAAAAAGCCTGATGAGCACCATCATGTGCTCGAAGCTTGAAGGAACTGCTCTGTTGTACCGTAAGACTAGCATTCATATGAAATGCACAGAATGGGGGAAAATGACAGTTTCAGACTGACACACAAAATAGAGGAAGAAATGTGCTACTCACAGTATGACCTCAACTCCATGGATATTTATGACATGTAGCCTGTTGTGTACCTGGAAAAATTCTATATAATACTTTTAATTGGCCTATTCCAACCTTCTATTAAATTTTACATAAACAGAAAGGCATCCAATTAAAGAATCATTGTAAATGATCAGCTATTCTCAATTGATTTTACCTGGTAAAATAAAGATCAAATAATTTTTTTTTTTTAAATGAAAAAAGGACTATATCCATCATGAACTTAAGGGGCATGTTGGGTGAGTTGAGACCTGAAAGATATACAGTCATGGAAAAAATGATTAGACCACCTTTGTTTTCTTCAATTTCTTGTTCATATTAATGCCTGGTACAACTAAAGGTCCATTTGTTTGGACAAATGTAATGATAACAAAAATAGCTCATAGTAGTTTAATTTCAGAGCTGATATCTATCCATTTAACATGTTTTCC
>JAPTMW010000015.1:17041110-17051324 GCA_029822955.1 Ostorhinchus angustatus | reverse complement strand
TGCATTTATTTATTTAATGAAGTATTTATTTCGTTATTTATTTATTTATTTATTTATTTATTTATTTATTTATTTATAATTATGTCATATGTTGTCCCTCATACACACAACTTGACTAAGACGCGGACACACAAGGTCCGCTCCCCCGCCCCCATCCGATCCAAACATCCAGCCTCACACCGCCACCCGTCTGGAGCTAACAGGGAGGGATCAGCGGGATCGGGTTAGGAGCGCTTTAGCCCGTCGTGTCGACACATTCCCGCATCATTTAACGTTTCTTTTCCAGCGGACAAAAATCGTGATCATAACGGGGGATCTGATCTGGACACCCGGAGGACGGAATGGGGGAGCACACGGCGTTTCTGCTGTTACTAGCGGCGACCTTGACGCTTTCATCCGAGGTTAGTACAACGAAGAAATCTCAGCCCCGGGGAGCGTGTTGGAGAGCCGTGCTCCGGTGGGGTTTACCCGCGGACTGAACTCTCCGACAGCCATCATACGGACTCCTGCGCACATCGCCGTGTCAATAACCACCGTGTTGAAACGTCAATTAGCTAAAATGTAAATATAAGCAATAATAGCAATTAAGCTAGCGTCCATCTCCAGACATAACGGCCATGTAACAATCTGACACAGCCACCAAAGATAACACTATTATTGAGCTTTCCTGCTCCGTATGCTTTGTTAATTTGTTTTTTCTTTATTGTTTTCAGCAAAATGTTGTACCCCTGTGTCTAAAGATATACATAGACTTAGGTGTACACATTTAAATTAGCAGACCACTAATGTTAGTAATGCTACCGCGGCCTACCGTTAGATGTCAGTGATTGACAGCTTGCCATGTTGGACGTGTTTTTGTTTGTCTCGTGACTTTACTCATTTTTAGTACATGTTTACGTGCCGCACCCTGTTATATAAGTAATAAGCTGTTTTTATTATTTGTCTTGATATTACTTTTAAGTTTATTTCCCCAAAGCTAACGGTCACCAGTGCATTGAATCGGGCCTGGAGAGCTAACGTCAGCTACGTGTAATAGAAAATGAAGCTAAACGCATTGACATGGCAAACACTTTGAAGGATGTGGGTTAACATAACGTCAAAAAAAAGCTGTGAGTCTGTCCTGCTTATAATCTTAAATAAGACATAAAAATAACCAAGGGATGTTTGACACATTCTACATAAACAGTTCAACTTGGATGTGGCTAACGCGGAGTGTTGGGTCGGTGCTGCTGCGTCGACCTGGCCCAGTTGGTTCAGTGTTGCAGGCAGCTGCAGGGTGGTGGTGGTGCTGGTGGTGATAATGCTGAGGAGAATGGAAAAAGGATGCAGCCTTTTTAGTTTGACATAACCAAGATGGCGCCTACTCTTCGCTGCTGCTGTTGCGTTGGACCAGAAAGAACTACACAACAGAGGAACAGCTGGAAATAAACTGAGGCTTAACGCTGCCTAAATGAACACTGCATTTATTCTCCGAATGATGCATTCAGTGGACGCTCAGTATAATAACACGCCTACCATCGCTTTGCCCACCTCTGCCCCTGCATGCTGCAGAGGAAAACATACCTCCAAATGAAATGTGCACTAGAAATGATTTAACATTCAGGAGCTCGCGTATGGAGCAAATGTATCATATGCTTATACTAGTGATTGTCATGTGACACTATAGTTGTACTATTTGGATGGGATTAATCTGTAGATGTATAAAGTGTGGGTTACACATTTGCATTTTTGCTGGACTATTTCATATGATCTGATGTTTTAGTACTATTCACAGTATTCAATCTCTGATCTGTTACATGTTAGTGCTGCAATTTTTGTACTCTGCAGTCATTACAGAAGCCTGGCAGCTTCAGTACTTTATTTTTATCACATTTGTGCACTATTATGACTTGGTGTCACACAGTGGTGACAGTTATAACCCTTCTTAACCGTCTGCTCTGATGTAAGATCAAGTCAAACTGGTTACCACAGTTTAATCCTATACTAATTTGCACATGAGTAATTTATAGTGCCACATGTCTCTATAAACTATGGCTTGCAGCTTTTTTTAGGGTGTGAACCATAACAGAGAGAACACGTACTGACATCATTTATCAAATTAGTTATGCCAACTGGTACATGAGAAGGCCATATTTTGAAGTGGAACTTGGCAAGTAATTTAATGACATCTTATATTCTTGAAAACATGTTTGTTTTTATCCTGTAGCAGGAAACAGCAATATAATCTGGCACTCCATTCCACTGGATGTGTTTTTAACTTGATGTTGGTACATCTCATTGCTGACTACTGTAGTTTGACAGGTTCTGTTTTACTGTTTTGTTCAAAGTGAATGAAAAATGATATCCTACAGCAGAGAAGGCTGTCATGAAATGAGTAGAATTGCACATATAACTAAAGGATAGCATCATGCAGTGGGATGTTAACATACGGACAGGGTTATTTCTGAAGAAAGAACAATGGGCTGCTAAATCCTTCCTCACAGGAGATTAATAATGTGCAGAATGTGACAAGCAAACACAGTGAGTCTGAATTAGTCATTTAAAGATTGGCAGCAGATGGCTTGGTGGCTAGCATATTCAGTCTTCTCCAATGCCTGCCATAAAAGAAGAGGGCCCAGAAGGCGTAATACACTGAGACTTCCACCAATTGTTTGCTTGAACACTAAGGAAGGAAAAACTGGAAGTCCAACTGGACAGTAAAAGGCCAAACTAGGTCAGCTGAAAAAGATTTTCTTTTACTTCACCTTACTCACACCTGGATTTCAGTCCCCCCCCCCCCTTTTTGTCTTATTTTCTTTTTGCATTGCCTTAAGTATAAATCAAATAAAATGGTATCGACATACAAAGATGTGTACATATTGTATAATAGGCTGAGGTTGCAAAGCTTAGTTCTCTGGATTAAAGGATGAAAGGGATAAAACACAGTATCTTGCCTGGATTAGGCTGAAATAAAATGTTGCTGTATTTATTTATTTACATATAGTGATATTACACAAGAGTCTAGAAAGGCTTCAATCCTCGTAGTTCATTAATATTAATATGGAGACAGATGTAAGCAGAGGATTATATTAAAGAGTAGATACGAGTAGGATAAACTCAGAGGTACTTCACATAAGCTGAAGATAGTTGAGGTTAACGCTGCAACAGCTGAAATTATGGGGGGGGGACCAGAAACTGAAAATACACAGCCTCCTTCTGCAGCTCCTTCAAATCATAAGACTAAATATGAGGTAGATGCCCTGATGCTGTTTAATGCTGTTATAGAAAGTGAAAACACTCTTCCAAGCTTCAGTGTTGAAGTAGAGCAGTAAAATCATGTCCAGTTTGTCTCCGATGGAATCTATCAGTGATTGGTAATTACAGCCATGTATTTAATTCCACTATGCCAGTGATTAGCCAAAAACCTGCATCACAAAGTGAGATTTCTGCAACCTGGAAACATAAACAAGGAATAGATGTGGAAGTCTTGTATTCTCCTAGCCCACTTAAATTCCAAAATAATGAAAGGTATTTAATGATGTTTTTCCCAGACATGTTAAACAAACTATGAAGCACTGCATCTCTAAGTTATACTTAAAATTGTTTGATCCAAAGACTTCATTGTTGTCCTCTCATGCTCTTCGTCTATCCAGGTGCCTGCCGATGACTCTGTAGGTTTGCTCACTGAGCCTCAGGTGGCAATGTTCTGCGGGAAGCTCAACATGCACATCAATGTGCAAAGTGGTAAATGGGAGTCTGACCCTTCAGGCACCAAGAGTTGCATCGGCACCAAGGAGGGCATCTTGCAATACTGCCAAGAGGTATGTTTTTTAACCATTGTTTCTGCAAGAAAAAGATTTTGCTAATATTTATTTGACAAATACTAATTACATTTATAGTGAAACGGAAGTGAGGGTCAAGAGAGAAAGAAAATGAAGATAAGCAAAATACAGGGGCACAAAAGCAAAACAAACAAGAGGTACC
The DNA here is from genome assembly GCA_029822955.1 of Ostorhinchus angustatus. Taxonomy (NCBI): domain Eukaryota; kingdom Metazoa; phylum Chordata; class Actinopteri; order Kurtiformes; family Apogonidae; genus Ostorhinchus; species Ostorhinchus angustatus. The sequence continues at coordinate 17,047,361 of JAPTMW010000015.1, read as the reverse complement.
AACAGGTACTACAGTGGGGGTGGGACTGCGGAAACACGGAAACTGAAAAGGATGGAGAACAACAAACACACAACACTCCAGGAAAATTTGTATCAAAGCAATCAAAATGTCTCTCACCCATGTCCAGGTGTACCCAGAGTTGCAGATCACAAATGTTGTGGAGGCCAACCAGCCCACCAGCATCCAGAACTGGTGCAAGAAAGGCCGCAAGCAGTGTCGCAGTCACACACACATTGTGGTCCCATACCGCTGCCTGGGTAAGAACTTGCATGCATGCTGGTGTGTCTTAGTGAGGAAATGGTATTTTTTTGGTTTGTAAATGCTATCTACATGTGCGAAATAAAATGCTTTTAATGCTGCAGTTGGGGAGTTTGTGAGTGATGCCCTGCTTGTTCCTGACAAGTGTAAATTCCTGCACCAAGAGCGTATGGATCAGTGTGAGAGCCACTTGCACTGGCACACTGTGGCCAAAGAGGTGAGATGAGCCCACAAGGCAGCATTCCATCTCATACTTTGACCAATGTAAAATCTTATTCCATTGTTACATTTCTGCTGCATGATACAGAGTGGGGAGCATTAAAAATGAACTGCTGTCAGCCTTCATGACCAGTTTGATGTCATTTGTATGTTTTGATCATCATTTATCTTCAGTGTTTGTTAAATATGCAGCCATACTTGTCTTATATCATAGCACCATATTGATTTTTTACTTTATTACAATAGTTAACTGTTGATCAGGCCTACAATGTCAGTGCAGAGCTACAGTCCATACCCAGATTTATCACAAAGCTTCTAAGATTTGGTTAAATGTTGTGTGTTTTCAATTTGGATGCTGTTTATTTGGTGTACTGTATGGCACTGGCTGAATTAGTCTCGACAGTTTAGGAAATGCTATTCATCAGGTCATCATCAAGACAATTCAGGTTCTCCAGGTATAGTGATGGTTGTCTTTCACTAATCAGTAAATTGCAGCTTTATGTTTCATAATCTGTTGCCACTCAAGTCAGTACAACATAAAAATAAATCTACATGTGTTCTTAATAATAAATACATGCTGCAGTAACATTTATAAGATTTACTCTGTAGGTCTTGAAATTTGATATCAGTTAACATATATTTCTATACTTATATCTAAATATCAGGACCCATAATTAGACAGAAGCTTAGTGTGCCACTCTAGAGGTGAAATTAGTCCTGGGTCCCAAAATTTTGCCTGAAGGTAAATCAAAAAATGTTTGTAGACTGAAGTCAAGCCAGTACTATACAATGAACAAGCATCAAAATTGTGAGTGTCAAATGACAAAAAAGGTTGTAGGAAGTTTTGATTAATTGCTGTTTTGTAAAATTAGTCCTGTGGAGACCGCTCCATGAATCTCCACGACTATGGGATGCTGCTGCCATGTGGTATTGACCGTTTCCGAGGAGTGGAGTTTGTCTGCTGTCCAGCTGAGGCTGAGCGTCAGGCTGATAGTGCAGAGCTGGATGGGGAGGAGTCAGACGTCTGGTGGGGCGGAGCTGAAACCGAGTACTCTGACAACGGGTATCATCAGGCGCATTAATCAGCATCGATCCAGTATTACGGTACTCACACCTGACACACTCACACTCCGTTACCTGAACTGACCTCTCTCTCCGCAGCATGTCTCGTCAGGCGGACACAGAGCCTGCCGTCGCCGAGGATGATGAAGATGAGGACGAGGAGGTAGAGACTTTTGAGAGGGATGAGAACATGGATGGTGATGAGGAAGAAGAGGAAGAAGATGAGGATGATGACATAACCGATGATCGTTATAGTGATGAGCGTAATACTAATATTGCCATGACAACCACAACAACCACCACTACTGAATCAGTCGAGGAAGTTGTTCGAGGTAAGAAATCAAGACGCACATTTTACTTATCTGTACTTATGTTTTTCCATTGCCTTCCTGGAAAGAAATGAGGATTTATCATTTATTGTGATAATTGTCTATGCAGATCATTTAGTCTTGTCGCCCAGCCCTAATGTGTTTTTTTATGGGTTTCATTGTTGCAACTCTTATGGTTTATTTAAAATCAAACATTTTTGCTGTCATTTTCATTTCATACATTTTCTGTGTTGTTGCTTTTCTGTGTACGTATCTCAGCCGTTTGTTGGGCACGTGCTGACTCAGGCCCGTGTGATGCCATGCTGGAGCGTTGGTATTTCGTGCCTAAGAAGGGCCGATGTGCTCCCTTCTTATTTGGGGGCTGTGGGGGCAACAGGAATAACTTTGATTCAGAGGAGTACTGCCTAGCTGTCTGCAGCAGCTCGTGTAAGTCCGAGACCTGGAGATGTCCGTCAAGTACCCAGGCCTGAATACTGTCCTCAGGCTGCTGAAGAATGTCTCTGTTTCATTCACTCTTTCTCCTTTTCATGAATGACTAATGGCTCTTAACCATAGAAAGCACTTATACATGGATTTAGATGATCTTATAGTTTTGTGTTGAGTATTAAGGGGCGTGCTGTTTGATTAGAAATGAAAAGCGAGAAAAAAAATTTTGGTTCTCCATTCTCCTCTGTGTGCCTTCTGTAGAAAGGAAATGTTTCTCAAATTTGTGGGGAAATTGAAGCAACAATAGGCTTGGGTTATTCTGTAGTTTTCGTAATGTCACACAAAGTTAATGTTTTTCAGAAGTACACTTCCCACAGATGATGGAAAATTTTAAGTGTCTAATCTGTAATTCCATTATACAATACTATCTTAAGGAGGCGAGTTAAATATTTGTGGTCTCTATTGTCATGATCAGTGTGGTGGAATGACGAGTTAAATGTGATGGTGTTACCTATTACACAATATTACAAATAGACACCGAACATTTAGCCCTTGAAGTTGATGTGTTAGAAACGACAAAATGGGCAAGAGCAGGGATCTGAGTAGTAGAAAGTGTGATAGTCAAATCACTGGGTCAGAGCATCTCCAGATCTTATTCATTCTCAGTTTAACATATTTAGTACCTACCAAAAGTGGTCTAAAGAACAACAACCGGATCACACCTAATCGAACATCTATGGAAGCAAAACATTACTCTCACCTGTCTAATATTGTGTAGGTTCCCCTTTTTCCACAAAAACAACTCTGACCCGAGGCCTAGACTCCACTAGACCCTTAAATGTGTGCTGTGGTATCTGGACCAAGACATTAGCAGCAAATCATATTGAAAACATTAAAGCTGCAGGAGCTGAAACCAGAGAAAATGGCGGAATTTGAAAGCAGACGCCTTCCTTCTACAGCTTTCTCTTCTCCATCCAAATTAAAAGACTAAATATAAATGTAGATGCACCTGATCTGATGACCTGCAACTTTAAGTGACGGTAATCAGCTCTGAGGACTACTCAGGAATAAATTGATTGGTTTGAATATATATAGTTTTAGGATTCAACCTTATATTGCTCAGTTCAAAACATTTAGTAATCTGTACTCTTTGCATTTCAAAAGTAAGCTTCTAAACACTGATCATAATTGTTTTGTTTTTTTAATTAAAAATGTAAAGAAAAGTGTATGTAAATAGGGTCTGTCTTCAAACAGAAACCTGTCATGTAAATCCAAATAATTTAATATCATTCCATCATTTTCTCATTAGTAACACTAACTCATCCTTGTTACAGCATGTGAGCAAGGCAGCATCACTGCGCTTGCATGCATTTCTATATGTGTGTGTTTGCATGCCTTGTACATAGTTGTAAGGTTCTCTCTCTCTGTTGCAGCTCTGACCTGACAGTAACAATGCCAACATGTCTTAACCTGCTGAGTGTCACATTGTGTTGATGACCGTATTGTGTATGTCTGTTTGAAAAGGGGAAGGCCTTGTGAAAGGCTAATGGGTTCATTTGCTGTGCTTTGCACCCAGTAAAGCACCACCCTCATCTTGACTCTGCACTTTCCCTGTTATCTCCAGGCTCCCACATGAAACAAAGACACAGACGGACAAACATCACACACACCTTAACTGGGAAACTAATAACACTTTGTCCCCTAATAACCTTTGTACCTTTTGTGCCATTATTTCTCTGTGTGTTTAAACACTTAACCTAACCTATTAGATGTGCCATCTGTTTAAAGTTGCAGTTGCTGTCTGTCAGTTTTATGACTAAAACTTTATTGAATGCTTCCTTTGCGTGTTTTAGTCACAAAGGAACCAGTGTTTCTTTGCATGTAGTATGTTTCCTCTGCTCAATATTATACCGTGGTTTTCTTCTCATTCTTTCTGCTTTTACTCTCTACATTTGATTTGTCTGTGTTCTACCCCAGTACCAACTATGGCTCCCAGCCCCCCCGATGCCGTGGACCAATACCTTGAATCTCCTGGAGATGACAACGAACACGCTGACTTTCAGAAGGCCAAGGAAAGCCTGGAGGCCAAACACCGGGAGAAGATGTCCCAGGTGTGTATGGATTAATATGTACCAATAAAAACTACTCAGCATGAGCTTTAATTGAGGTGCCTGGCAATATTAAATAGCCTGAAAAAAATACTAGGAAATCAATGCTTTCTTTTGTCTGTGATACATGACATGTTGTCTTTCCAGGTGATGAGAGAGTGGGAAGAAGCTGAGAGACAGGCCAAAAACCTTCCTCGTGCTGATAAGAAAGCTGTCATACAGGTAGGACACAGCACTGTTTGTCTGTGTGTATGATTTTTTAAAACCAGAGTTTAAGAAGATCATAGACATATGACAGTATTAAGATTTTAATATTATTACATAATTTTTAGCCTTCAGTGTGTAGTGAAGGATATTTCTATCAAAAACTGTCATGTAGTCATTTTCACGCATCATGAAAAAAAACGTTTGCCTTTAAAACAATAATCATAAATAATATAACAAAATCATGGGATTGAAATTGAATGGCTTTTCTTTTTTATTATTATTATTTCTACTATAGACAGATTCACAGTAGTCACAATAAAACTTGACAATAACAAAATGCACTCTTAACAAAAAATTATGAAACATGAAATACTGAAATAGTAAATTCACATTATTGAAACTTTTTTTTTATTATGTCCATCCACTACATTTATTATTTATAACCTAAATAAGAAAATATAGGTGTGTGATCAGAAGAAGATAGACATTTTAGTGGTTTATGGAGAAGAGTGCAGTGACTAAGAAACTGAAGAAAATGAGGGTGGGCTAATCATTTTTTCCACCACTGTAAATGTGTCAGATCTGATTATTATAATTTTCTCTATTGGATTTTTATGCTCATCCATATCAGTTCCCTCTATCGGTGTTAATTTCTGAAGTAACGATGCGATTCTGGTACATATTGCATGAAGTTGCAAAGAACCATTAGGTGTAATTGATTCCACCAGTGCTATAAAGTCAACATACCAGAGCATTTTCCATCTTTGGGTAAAACTGCATCCACTTTTGGCATGAACCTTTAACATAAAGTTGTAACGACTCCAAAGTAATTCATGAGTGATTATTGGATTTGCATGCATGTTCACAATTATTGGTAATTTAGTCATATTTTTAACTACCCCGGCTGTAATAAGGATTTTTTTTGGTGTTTAAAGCCGTCTAGAGCAGGGGTCGGCAAGGTTTATAACCTGAAGAGCCATTTTTGTTAAAAAAAAAGAGAAAGAAATCTGACTGGAGCCGTGAAAAAAATATTTAAACCCATTGACATTTTACCATGAGGTGGCTGCTCTGCTGTAGCCTATTTGGGATTAGTTTGTTTTTTAACTTTGTATTTCCTTTACAATAATGCAATGTCTGGTGCATTTATGAAATTATACAAGCACAAGAAAGAAAATATTCAAGATTTGTACAATTTTCTATTAATGATGGAGATTATTTCCAACACATAATTATGTTGTGTAATGGAGATAAAGTGAAAATGTTCATGTATAGTGGCTTACTTACAAACTACGAACAAATGCAAATTAATCATCTGGTATTGAATTTGGCAAGAACATAATGTATTCTGGTTTTTATGCTGTCAAAAAAATGATTTAATTCCATGTAAAGCCTGCAGATTTTTACAGATGGACGAAGTTGGAATAGATTTAGGCCGATAACAATGTTAAAAAGTAATGAGTCATTCAGTTAATTTCAAAAATGCTCCTTGTGTTTTTTGACCAGAGGAGCCGTACGTCGCTTTTCCATTGACTCTCAAAAGTCGCAAATATGACATGCGCATAAAAATTCACCTAATGGAAAAATGACAATTTCGACAAAACTCTTGTTTTTTGATTAAAAGTTTTTGCGCTGGCAAGAGGTG
>JAPTMW010000015.1:17025256-17035415 GCA_029822955.1 Ostorhinchus angustatus | reverse complement strand
ACCAGAATCATACCCGGCCTGGCAGTTTAATTCCCGCTCAGTCCCTCATCGCTTCAACTCTTTGCTCCTTTTTCCACAGTCTGTCCTGCACAATCCAGTTTGCCTGCTCTCAGAGGACAGCTGTGCTGTGTTTGATGACATAACAGCTCCTAGAGCTCGCAAAAGGTTGGAGGGGTTCTCAGAGCGCCTCTCCTCACAATTAAAGCCCAAGAGTTTCAGGTTTGTTTTTCAAAAAAGGTAAAAAATACAGAAAAAAATATATGTAATCAAAATATGTAAAAGTTTAAAAATACTGAATGTTTGGTTTCTGATTTTTTTATGTGTAATATATTAAGACAGAGATTAGCTGTAAGTATATGTAGTGCATGGCAATATTGATGACAGATAAAGTATACTGTATGTTGAGGACCTCAGGAGTGGTCCTCTTACTAGATATTTTAGCAGGATTGTACATTTCCAGTGTCTTCTTTGTGATCTGTGATATGAAGAAGAAAAGAGTATTCAGAATCTGGTCTGCTTTGTTGTCACACAGACTTGCTTTAACTGATTCTTGGCTCTTTATGCTCATCTCCATGCTTCACCATTGTGTTAGCTGCATGGGCAAATGCTCTATATGTAATATATGAAGTGTAATAGTATCCGAAAGGAAGATGATTGTGTTACTGTTTGCGTTCTATGCACTCTGTCATTTTGGAAGTCTGATCATTATCACCAAATATTATTACTGTGAAGTCGCCGATGTCGATTCACTTGGGTTTTTATTAGAATGAGGACCGATGAAGTTAGAAAGCTGATCATTCCAGACTTATCATTCCACACTCCCTCTGGACTGTAAATATTTGGATGATGGAGAACCGCCTCCAAATGGCCCAGTTTCAGTATCAAGCTTCACCTTTCAGCCTTTTCCCCTTTGTTCTTGTGTGTGTATTTCATAACCCTCATTTTTCATGTTTATCCTTTCTTTTAAGCTGTGTCAGCAATATTGTACAGTGCAGCACTTGAGAATCAGTGTGTGAGTATTTGATATATAGACATGTTTTGTTGACCCGACAAGGATCAGAGCAGTTTCACTATGGTTTTCTCTTACACACATACTGGTGCAGATTCTTTCACCGAATCTCACATGCACATTTCTATTTTTCTACATTTCCTGTGTATACATGTACAGTGCGTCTGTTTGTCCTGTGGTGGATGCCTAAGCCTGAATATCTGTTAGGCTTCATGAATACACTAAGCTTTACTGTCAGTTGAGTGACTCCTGTCGACATTGGGAGGATGACCACTCGTCACATCAGAATAAACACACTTTTCCTCGCCCCGGATTAAGTTATTAAGGCCACCTCCAATAAACATGAATGTGACATGCATATTGCATTTAAACCATAGATATACAACACATATCACCTCTATACACCTTATTTACACATGTACAGACACTAAATGAAGTTCGTAATCAGGTGAATGTTTAAACTTTGTACCGATGCTCACTCTAGGTGTCTTTGGAAGCTAGTGCTAAAAAAAGATGCTTTTTTTCTCACTAATTCATCAACATTCCTGTGTGTAGGTAATGAACCATTTGCTTAAAGTAAGACAAAGCTTTCTACACTCACTATACCATGAATAAAATTTTGAATGTACATACTTTTGTCTCATTTTGAATTTGTATAAATGATCTGAATATGAACATCTACACCATTATAATCATGTTAAACTGTCAGAGGTCTTTAGTTTGAGAGCAGGAATCTACTCTAGCCCTTGAAGTTGGCAGATTTACAAGCATCCCAGAGGATGACAGGAGCTGATAATTAGTACATTTTACATTGTTGTGGCAACTGATGTTGGTACTTGAGCTCTGGTTTTCTTTATTTATTAATGGTGTCTTGTGGGAATAACACTGAGTATAAGATCATTCAGCAAGTCAGCACTAAAGACCAGTATAAATATAGTTTAACCCTCGAATACCCAAATAGCCACTGGTGATCAAAATCATCTACTTATCTAAAATGTTGTATAACTTCTTAACCACTAAACCTATCAATGTGTTGAAATAATTCAGGTGAAATGCAGTCTGGCATCTTTTAATGGTCATCAGATATGACCCATTTGGACATTCAGAGGCTCTGTAGTGAACATGGAAATGCCGTCACCTTCTACAACATTGATTCACCAGTAAAAACCCATGCAGTTTGACAAATGACAGTGGTTACAGACACTGGTTTTTATGTTCAGTTATTGACAGGGTTCCCACTCTTTCCCTCAAATTATTTTCCAGGATTTTTTCAGCCACTACAGACAAGTTACCATATCATACACTGATAGATTCCCTGCCCTGTCCCCCTCATTCTTTGGAAGTGTTCTTTTCTACAGCTCTAACTGGCATTTACCCAGATTACTCACATGTTTATTACTCAGAAATTTGGTGTGCAGTCTATGGCTATGATTTATGTATGAAAAATAATTATGACAAATGTATCCTAGAATAATGCAAACACACCCACAGATTACAGCGTAGCACCTCATTAGTCTGACAAACTGGAGTTAGTGTTCAATTGGGCATTTCCCAACTTAACTTTCTCGTTTGCATTTCCTCTAAAAATATTTGCATATTTTCAATAAATCACCAAAAAACTATTCCCTTTGTTTCATCTCAGTTTAGGCACACAAGGTCACAACACAAGGAGAGGATAAATAATTTTCCAGGATGATTTAACTGGGACATTTGACCTTTTTTCTCATTTTCCATGACTGGAAAATTGGTCAGTCATTTTCCAGGACATGTGGGAACCCTGATTGATATCTTACCTGAAAACGTCACTTTTTCTGGTTCTAGTAATAACCCTCAACTTTAATCAGAGCTTTTATGAATATCTACATGATCAGTAAATTAAATATAGGAAAATACCTGATCACTGAAAAAAGTGCAAATTATAAAGGATAATATTATTTTTTTTTAAAAAATGGTGATAAATCATGTAAAAAAGGCTAAATATAGAGGAAAAATTAATTTGGGAACTGCCGCAAACGTAGCACTGGGTCTTTATGGGTTAAAACCTATTTCATGTTCAGTCACATTGATGATGCTCCAGATGTGAATACAGGATATCAGAGGATGGCAACATTAGTGGCTTCATTTGTCCTAACCTATAATGCAAGTCACATCACTTTATACTCAGACTTCCTCTTCTGAGTGTGTCCCTCTACCTGGTGCAAAAGGCTATACAAAGTTCTGAACACATAAACTGTCTGTCAAAATCATTTGTAAAATATTTTAGGACCGGAAATTCAGATTATCAATTGTTAGGTCTTTTAAGGACCTGCTAAACTCTGAAGGTTGAAAAGATCAAGTGACAAACATTAAGAAAAATGCTTACCACTTTATTCCCCCTAGTGGACAAAAAAGGCCCAACAATTTAGGGAACAAACACTAAATAAAATACAAAACAGGTCCTCTATAAATGGAAAATATGAAAATACACTTGCCCTTGTGGCTATCAAAAACATGAAGTACCAGTATATACAGTTGGAGCAGTCCTAAACTACAGACGGTGAATACATTACACAAAGCTGGCTTTCACTCAAACGTTGTCCAGGCACTCAGTCACATGCACACAGCACTTCAATAGTCCGCCTCTCATCCTGCACACAATTCTCCTTTCAGTTCAAGAAAAGCTAAAAAAAAGATGTTTTACCTGCTGCAGTCTAAATTGATTCAAACTGTAAATACACTGACAAAAGTTAACCCACACTGACCAAGGATCAGCCTTGCATTTCTGTGGCTAACAGTTTTGTCAAAAAGACAGTCGATTTCCTTTGCAGTCACTGGTGGAGGACACTGTAACGTGTCCTCCTTCAACTGTCCTTGTCCAGTGTGGTTGTGGCCAAGGTCACTGTAGTGATGGGCTGAGCCATCCCGTGCATCTGCATCCGAGCCAGTTTCTTCTGTTCACATTCGGTCACCAGGTTGTTGAGCTCTGCGGCGCTGTAGCCAATCAGAGTCCTCAGATCACACACAAACTTATAAACGAAGCGCTTTCCCTGCACCTTGCTGATCATGTCCCCATCGTAGTAATACCTGAAAGAAAATAAGTGAGTCACTACTACATTTGGCACAATTTCACTTAAGTATCAGCTGATCAAGGTTCACAACTAATATTTTGATTCTTATAAACTAAAGAGTCTGGTTGTTCTGTGGATTATTGTTTAATTACTTGACCTTGATGTTCACATCCAAAAGTATTTATTGCTTTGACCTAAATGTTCAGTAACACTAATCTGATTCCTAATTAGGCCAAAGAAAGTGAATTCCCAACAGTATCTGATTTTTTCTGTCCTAATCCAAACTCATGTTGTATCTGCCTTTGAAAAATTGTCCTCTAATTTGAACAATGTACATAATATTGTCAAACTAATGTCATGTTTCTGGTATCACCAATCATACTACACACTGGGCGACCAACACATATAGGGCTGTCACAATAACCAACCTTTTTCTGTTTACTGTAATATAATATGGGCAGGACAAAATTATTTAAACACATATAGTAGACCTTATGAAGATGAAGAGTTTAACACAGTATTAAAAACTATATGACTATAAACTATAAAGCTATATTCCAGTTAACTTTTAGCATCTGTTAACTAACAATACATAAGTAATAAGTTAATACAAGGTGATTATATAGTAACCATTTTACATACATTATTAAATACGTACACACACAGAACAACCAACCTGAGTGCTCTGCTGAGTTTCTCATAGTTCATTGTAGGCTTGTTCTTGCGCTGGCCCCATTTCTGGGCCACAAGTTCAGGCTGGTTGAGTTTGAATTCCCCTTCCTCACCCACCCAGGAGATACAGTCTCTTGCATCTTTGTCAGTCAGCAGCTCCAGTAGAAACTGCCACAACTGGATCTGACCATTGTTGCCTGGCATCAGAGGAAGGTTCACGTTCATTAAAGTGGTCATAGAAATTAGAATAATTTATATGTATATATATATATATATTTTTTTTTTTTTTTTTTTTTAAATTAATAAATTAATTAGTTAACTAAACTAAATGAGAACAATCTAAATTTCCAAACCTGTGGAATATGATCATGAAGAAGATGGATGATCAAAAGTTGTCAATCAAAACTGAGCTGCTTACATTTTTGCAGCAGACATAACATCATACAACTGTATACTCTTTTAGCATTGTATTTATATTGTTGTATTGTTTAAAATGATAATGAATTTGTTGTCTTTGCATTGTATCTTAAAAATACTGCATTTTACATATTGACCAGCTTTTATCTTCAACAAAAAAATTCTTTAGTTTAGTTTATGTCGAATATGCAACAAAACAAAATTATCCAACTTAGTCCTTATAAATGAAACAAATAAGAAAACAAAACAAACAAAAAACAATACATACAAAAAAATCTTCTAAATTCTAACTTATTTGTGGAATTTGGAAGAAATGTTAACATAAACTAATATTTAAATTTTACTCAAATGCATACTCATAAATTGTGAAACCAGAGGTCTCCTTTTTTCCACAGCTGTAGCTGCCTTTGCATTTTTATTAAAATAATGTTAATGAAATAAAGCTAGTCTGCTATCATTGGCAATGTTAGCAGAAAATTTTGCTACGTTTCCGCTATGTGGAACAAGGTCGACTCAACTCGGGTACCAGGTACTATTCCTGGAGACTATTGACTTTAGAGTACCTGGATGTCATAGCGATGCTGCACGTAACTTCCATGACGTCTGCTCAGAGAGTTGCTGATAAACTCGCTCGTTGCGTGTTGCCCCGTCAAGCTCACGCTGAATCTTTTCATCGGCCCCTAAGGACAGAAACGTCTGAACCTCCTTGACTGACCGCAGTGTTGTTTTGTGGGCTGCCAACATGTGGATTTGCCTACAGGTATATTTACTGTAAACTTCCGAATCTGTTTTTTTTTTTAAATGCTGTGTTACGCATTGATGACGCAGTGACAACTCTTTGACCAATCAGTGGTCTGCAGTGTTTACACGTCAAATTTTAGTTCACACATTTTGGTACCTCGGCCGAGCAAGTACTAAAAAAGTAGTACTGGGTACCAGATTCCAGGTTCTCTTACGTAATGGAAACACAAAATGGCCCAGTCAAGTTGAGTCAAGCTGGTACCACGTAGTGGAAAGGTGGCATTAGTCAAGCACTGTTTATCACACATCTGGTACATCTGTCCTCAAATGGCTTACCATGAGACAGTTTGATTAAGTTAAAAATTCCTGAATCAACATCCTCTCCTAGACTGTCTTTCACCACTCCAGACACACAGAGTTGGAATGTGAATTACCTGTGCGGTTGCCAGGTGAGCTGCGTTCCTCTCCCCCTGAAATGCGGGGTGCTCTGGGGCCTCGGTTCTGCTTCAGTACCTTTATGGTGGTGGGTGTACTCACTTGAGCTGGGATTATCTGCACAGCTGAAGAAACAAACAGGAAGGCTTATCATGATCAAAGCCTTAAACGCATGTAAAATGTGTCTCCTGTGTTTTAATAAGAACTATTGCATTTACATAATGTAATGGAAGACTTACGCTGATCTATGGTGACAGTGGCGTCGCCTCCAGACTGGTCCTGACTGGCCAGCACATCTGAGATAAAATACAGAACACAAAGTAAACATCTGTATCAAGCTGTCTGTGTTAGACTTTTTAAGATAATCAGGGGTGCAATGTCAGACTTATTTCATGTCCATTCTAAGAAAATAAAAAAACATGAATGAAAATGAGTCTGACTTTCAAGTTGATGCTTTATGCATTTCTGCCTTCTGCTGTGGCTTTACAGAAAAAACAGCCATTTTACAAACTAGGATAATCAGCAGAACTGGCTGTCAATAGTGGCCAATAGTCAGAATTAATCCTATCTACAATAACTGGCTTTCAGGGAAAATATTAACTTCAATGTTAAAACGTCTCCTTCATGTTTTAGTATTTTAGTTTGGTATTCAGTTCCACATTTATTGATTCATATTTATCCTTCAGGCTGAATAATTTGCCTTATTGGTTACTGATTCCATGTTGGTTTGTTACAGTGTGATTAATACAAATTTTCCAATGAAGCCAATTAAAAATGAGACTAATCTTAGTGGAATTTTGTATAACAAACTGTACCATAATCCAATATCTGAGACCTGTTGACATTATATTTAGAACATTTCAAAGCCTAAAATTCAGAGGATTACATTTTAGACATTTTTAAACCAATAAAGCTTTGTGCCGAATGTCCAGCTTAAACCTCCACTGATTCTAAAAACACAACCATCACCAGTTTGTATGTACTGGTCACTGCCTCTCACTCTAACTTACATTTTCGTAGGAGCTCCAGGTGACTCCACAATATCTCTCCATTGGGGACTTTCTGAAGAAACTCCTCCTGGTTGAAAGCACAGAGCTCTCGACCTGGGATGTGGATGCTGCCTATTTCCATCTCATCAATGTTAAACTCCTTCATTACCCACACAGCCCAGTGGATCACCTGGTCAGCTGTCCACAGCACAGGATCTGAAGAAAGGAACAGACTTAAAACATCATCAACCACACACTTTTTAATGTATTAACAGATTTTTTTTTTTGAATACTAAAGAGGGTTTCTCACCATATGGTATCCCGAGGCGAACCTGCTCTTTACGGTAGCCTTCGAGTGCTGCAGCCCACCGGGTGACCTGTTCTGAAGTCTCATCTGACAGAGCAGATCGCTCCACAGCGATAAGCTGACCCTCCTCCACCAAAGCACCCTCCTCCCCTGCCGCATCTGGATCAATCACCACCTCCACTGTTTCTACTGGTTTTACAATTTCTAAAATGTTCAACTTCTCCTCGCCTGGAAAATGAAGCAAACACATGTGAGCTGTACTGAAGTGCAATGTAACATTGAAAATAAACCATAACTGCATATTTTTGAAGCAAGTGCTTATTGCTCTGTATGTGTGGTGTTGTGACTCGTTATTAAAGCAGTACCTGGCTTAGTTATAATCTGCAAACTGAGCTGCACTGTGCCATCAGTCTTGACTCCTTGATCAAAGAGGCTGTGATCAGGGTGCAGCTATAAATTGAAAGGAAATATTATACACCCTTGGCTTGTTTTATGTCAACAACAAAGCGCTAAAATCATGAAGAGTTCTCATTATCCTTTATTTAATCGTTACCTGAATATCCTGTAAGCAGATGTCGTATGCATCCAATGACATCTGGATGCGTGGCTCTAAAAGCTTCTTCAAATTACCGATTGGCTCATTGATGTCAATGTCTTGCTGAATTAAATCTGATGCTGTGATAGTGTGCTCCTCAACACTGCAGAGATAAAAGACAGAATGGGAATTTTTTAATTATCATTATTTTTAGAGCATGTGCATGCAATGCAAGTCACATTTAGATTTTACTTACCTTTCTTCTAGGCATGCTTGCTTCTCCCGCTCATCAATCTCAATCTCTATCATCTCTTCTGGTTCACTTTTGGACATTTTTTTAGACAGAGAGCTCCAAGCTGTGTGAGCAGACAAAGTGAAAGCTGCACTTTATTTTTTCTGACACATATTAAGTTAAACTAACTAAAATGATCAGAAACAATAAATAAGACTACCACATTAAATGAATGTCACTATGATAAACAACTGCCTCATCAGTTATGACAATATTGAATAATTGCATTTTCACTTGCACTTTTACAATAACATGATTACTTTATCAACAAGATAGCTTAATTACTTGGACTGAGTGTGTGTGTGTGTGGGGGGGGGTTAAGTGTTTTGCTCAAGGGCTAGCAACCCTTTGGTCTCAAACCAGTTCTTCAAACTTCTAGGCTATGTTATTGCTCTATGTATAAATTCATTTATGAAAAACCTGCATGTATGTGGAAAATGTATGTGTTGGTGGGATTTGCACATATTTGTAATTAATTATAACTACTGTAAACGTTTAAAATGTGCTCTAAGGCCATAATGACAATAAATCGTGAACTCTAACTTAATTGCTTGTAAATAGCACATAATGTAGGTAAATGTAAAAAGAGTTAAGTTATTTTTCAAGTGATTCTACGAGTAAAAAATGACACTAACACTTGGGCCAACACACCAGGTAACAGTTTCATGCCTAAAATTGACTTTAACAGTGAGTATTTATTCAGGCTTCAGATGTATGAAGTTTATGTTGGACGTTGAAGATGAAACCGTGTGATAAAGCAGATCTGTATTAGTGTAGTGTGGAGGCCTGTGAGCCTCGTCTTCTCATTGGTCGTCTGGGACAGTTCAGGGACTGATCCAACTGCTAACGTTAGCCAACTCGAGGGCGAGGCTTTGGCGTCTAAAGGCCAACTGCTAGGCCATTAGTTTCCCAAAACAGCCACCAAAACATATGTAAATATCATAAACACATTTTTCCAGACGATTAATTGCTAAGATCTATCCATCAGGCTACACATGTCGCTATACTGGACCTGATAACAGTGATCCCAGTTAGCTACAAATTTGTAAGCGACTACACTGCGGGGCGAGGCAACCGATTGCACAAGCCTTAGTCCCTGCTTGCTAAACAATGGGTAAATTATGGTATAAACACATTCCTGTTCTTAAATTCATTACAATCGCGCTAAATCACACTTTATCTCTGCACGAAGAAAACTTTTAAAAACGGAAATAGAATAAACGGAAACAAAACAGCATAGGGCAAATGGAAAGGAGCCGGAAATCCTGGCTAAGGTTTACAGCGATGTAAGACTTCCGAGAGCAGCCGTGATAAATACGACGCAGGTTTAACGGGAAAACCAAGAACACGGAGCTCTTGAAATGTCCCAAATATACAGAAACAGCTTTGGGTTGCACACAAATTTCGGCTACCATAGGAAGTATGGACTTAAAAGCGGCATTTATCGTGTCTGGATGTGTACGCACCGTCTGTTTGTGGCTGGACGGTGAATCAGCGTCGCGGCTACAGGCTCCTCTACACTAGTTTGCTTTACTGTTAGCAAGTCTGCTAACACCGACCTGGTATAACAGCAGGTTTTCAAGAAACGAACTTCAAATAAAAGAAGGCACTGCGTGACGCCGTTTTAGCTGAGGTTATCCCAGCTGAAATTATAGTTACTTAGCTCTCTGTTAGTGACTAGCTTGAAGGCAGGCGGCCTCTTCCTATTGTAAGCT
>JAPTMW010000015.1:17011477-17025156 GCA_029822955.1 Ostorhinchus angustatus | reverse complement strand
AGAGGAGAAAGACCATATAACTGTGACCAGTGTGGGAAGACTTACACCACAGCATTTCACTTAAAAATCCACCAACGACAACAAACAAACCTGTTATATTACCAATATTTAAAGCACTTATATTAGGACATATGCTTCCGTCTGTGAAATATCCGTACCTCTGACAATTCAGGCTTCGAAAGGTCTCAGAATATGTTCAGCTGTGGTAGAAAAGCAGGCAAAAATCACACACACTCGAGTCGTACTATGCAAGTTTTTGGTCAACTACAGACAGCATAGGAGGGGCGGAGACTAACGGGCAAGAATGAAGTTACCCCAAAACTTATATGGAAAATAGATGAGATAAACATAGACCTCTTAATACGGTAGTATTTATTAAAGATATCTTAAAGATGGATATGTCACAGCTAAAAATGTGTGCACATGATGTAACTTTTCCAATGATGGTAAAGTAGGCCTACATGGTTTAGCTCCTACTGCAGATTTAATGGTGATACATGTTTCATGCAGATTAATGATTTTGTTTTTGTACAGTAACATATAACCATTAATTCTATAAGCATGACGAGCAACCTGTCATAGTTTTACGATTTTATTGATATTTTTGTTATACATAGCTTGACAAATTTAGACCACCCAATGTATGTTCTGTTTGGAGGTATGGGGAAATACATATGTAAGTTCATTACAAAGACTTTTTATACTGTTAAAAAGAATTGTTCACACACTAATCCACTATTTTTGCAATTTAAAACTTTAAAATTCATTGACTTTGTGGAGTTTAAAACCATTCAAATAATATATAAAGCAAAGAATAACTTACTGCTGGTTAATAGTCAGGAAATGCTTTATGAAAGGGGGAGGTTATGATTTAAGTGAAAGTCAAATTTAAAGATTCATAAAGTGCATACTACATTAAAAGGTTTCTGTATTACCATCTGTGGAGTAAAACTGGGACAAATTGTGTGAGGAAATAAAAAGGAATATCAAACATAATTCAGTTTAAAAAAGATATAAAGAATTGATTCTTGTGAGGTATAGTATTTAATAATGACTTTTTGAGGGCTATTTGTTTATGGATAATGTATTGATATACTGTAACTATTGAAGAAAATTGTTGAACTGTCTATATGAATGTACTGTTATGATAACATTGTTGTGCATAACTCAATTACTGTATAATGTTTTAGTTGTGGGTTGAATGTTAAATTGAAAAATTGTTTGATTCATGATTTAAGTTATTGATAAAGATGTAAAAGTACTTGGGTAGGATTAAGTAAGTACTAAATACTTCTTCCTACTCCTTTTCGACCATGCAAATTCATACTTGCTCGAACTTGAAGACAGACTGTTCATTTACATAAATGTTATTTTGTTTGTGTTTTATTTTGTTTGAAAGAAAGAATGTAAGTTTTCTTCCACAGCACTTCTAAATGAACAGTATTTGTAATTATCTTTTTTTATGTATCTGTAATGTTTAATACACCATTATGTTGAAACTCTTCAACCCAAGTGATATTTTTAAAGCGAAAATATTTTTGCTATCCATGGATTTTCAAACTTAGTAGTTGCAAAAAACTAAATAATAAAGCACATTATTATGTCTTGATTAAGATGTAAGTTTATAGTTATATATGTGCATTCCTGAACAGAAAAATTAGTTTTAATGGGTGAATGTTGTGCTTGATTGGTTTCTGACATCTTAGAGAAGTCGAATGAGCTGACTCAAATTTCAAAATAAAAAGGTGAATTCAGTTTTTGCTGTTCAAAATGGTAAAACGCCGGGAGCTCACTGAAAATGACAGTCCATATTAACGCACTTCATGATTCTGGATGGTCTCTGAAACAAATAGGGAAAGACAAAGTGTTCTCATAGTATGGTCAGGTATGCTTTGGAGTCAATTGTAGAGACTGATACTTACAAAATGCACCAAGGACGAGGCAGATAAAAGTTAACCAAGGCAAACAGACACCTCAAGATCTTAAGTACTAGAGACAGAAGTAAGACCACTGCTGATCTTCTGGCAGAGATGAATGCTTCTAGGTCAGAGTCTGAGAAAGTCTCCAGAAAGACCATAAGCAGATGACTGATGGAACAAGGCCTAAGGGGAAGAATAGTTGCTAAAAAGTCTTTATTTAGGTCTGAAAACATCCAGAAACACCTCAGGTTTGCCAGGGAGTACTAACACTGACTGTTGATGACTGGAAGAAGGTACTCTGGACAGATGAGTCCAAGTTTGAACTCTTCAGTCAGCAGCCTCATATTTATATCCAGAATGAAGCTAGAGAATGTTTTAATTCCAGATGTATTGCACCGATAGTGTAAAACTGTGGAGATTCCATTATGGTATGGGGCTCTATTCATGGAAACGGTGTGAGCAAATTAGTAAAAACTGAGGGTATCATGAATAAGATTGTCTACTGCAACATCTTAATTCATCATGGAATCCCTTCTGGACTAAATCTGATTGGTCCTGGGTTCATATACCAACAAGTCAATGACCCCAAGCATACTTCAAAGCTGTGCAGTGACTATTCTACCCAGAAAAAAACAACCTGGAGTACTGGAACTGATGAACTGGCCAAGTCAAAGTGTGGATTTGAATCCTATTGAACAAATTTGGGATTTAGTAGAGGCAAAGATTGATCACACAAAAGTTTCATCGAAAGCAAGTCTGTGGGAACAGCTAGAATCTATTTGGAACTCAATAACAGAAGAGACTATCAAAAACTACATAAAAGCAATGGCAGCAAGAATGCAAGCTGTTAGGCTAAAGGAAGCCATACAAAATATTATGTATTTTGGTTATGTATGGAAGAAAGACTATTTAGTTGTTTCAGTTTGTTATTTCCCAAATAAATAATTAGATATATAATAAATAATAATAAAAGGGATACGATTGTTATCTAATTTTGACCATCATATAATAATTAGCAGTATTATTTAACTTCTGTGTAAATAAGAGGACAAATGCTTAAGTGACAAAACCCCACGTATATATGCTGCAATATGTTTTTCATGTATCTGCCTTGAAACATTGCATGCAAGACAAACAAATGGTTGTGTAATTACTCCAAGATGTTACTGTTTCTTTTACTCTTGTTGATTTAAGAAAAAAATATTACAGTGGGTTCATAATAAATTTAACTGGATAAACTACACTCTTTTATATATATATTTTCAAATGCATCAAACTATTATTTCTGTTGAACGCGTAACATGACAAAAAATGCTGCCTGAAATCTCGACTGTTGAACTGTTTTTATTTTTATTTTTTTAAAGATAGCTTATTCCAAATCTATTTTCCAACTTCCCTCACCAACAGAGGATCAGTTAACTTTTTATTTATTTTTTAATGGTAGTAAATTAACAACTAAACTTTTTAGTGCTACTTCTGAAATATATGTCTTCTTAATTACATGTATAAAAAAATAGGCCCCTTAAATAAGTAGTACTATGAAAATACTCCTAAGGTAAAATACTGCATTTAAATAGGCAAAGTTTCCTGTCAGTATTTCGCTTTTGCATATGATGTTTAAGGCTTGATAATGCTGCTGCATTCATGTGGAAGTCAAGGGCATCTATTTTAGCATGTCATTAGAGTAGCATTTGCATTTTTCTTTGCAAGGACAATCTTTAAATATCTTCTTTCTTTCCAAACTCTGATAATTAAGGCTAGTGCTCAAATTCAAGCAGGTATCTCAGCAGTACCACACAATGAATGTACTGGCCGGCCTGCAGCATGTGGTTCATGAACGTACGTGAAACACTCATTGCGGAAGTGACGTATGTTAACAGCTTCCAGTTGGGTGTTTATCTTTCACAGTAAGAGACTTAATTTATAAACCAGTTTCATGAATCACAAATAAATAGACCAATGTACATCTGGTCCTCTTTTAATCACCCTCAGCACATCAAAAGTTAACAATCTGCATTTTATACTTATTGTAAGTCTTTATTTAGGCCGTGTTGTACAAACCAGCACCCATTGTTCGTATTGTGACTCCTACAGCTCAGAAACATCAGGATACGGTTATAACACACTATGAACTCTAACAACAAATACCTTGGTTAACAAAATTCAATGAATGCCATTTGAAGGGTAAGTTTTACGTGGGTTTCCTTTGCGACACGCATGCACTTAACTACTGCCTATGTAAATGTGAATACTTTTAGCTTTATTCTGAAGGATGCTTTTCGGGAGGACTGTCGTTGTTGCTGTTGTTTGACAGAGGCTAGCAAGATGGCAGAATACTTGGCGTCCATTTTTGGGACAGAGAAAGATAAGTAAGTACCTAATGTTTAATTATTAGGTGAAATAAGTCTTTTTGTTACTGTTCTCATAAATTTTCACTTTGAATTTTTGCTTTTTTTACTATAACGTTAGCAGTATGCACCGGTGCTTCTTCAATATCTTTAGCTTCTAATGCTAATGCTAGGACGCTAACGTCAGTACCGCGCCGCATATTGTTCCTCTAACATCTGGGTGTTGAATGGGCTCAAGAAACAATTACTTATTATCTGTAAAAATAGGGCTATTTTTTAAAAAAGGAAAGTCGATAGAGTGATATAAGAATCACCTAGCTACTGTCTATATTTGAGTAACTCATTGAGACCCTGTGAAAACTTGTGACAATTTGAAATATCAGCTAATAAACCCCCTCAGTGCCATGTTAAGTTAGTTAGCTAGTTCTCATCTCATGCATCCCTCACCGCCCACTATGATATTATATGTGTAACAGATGAGTTGCACGAAGACCTAAAAACCGTCTCAAACCAATAACATGAGTTATTTCTATGTATTTTTGTGCACAGTGGTACACAGCTGAAACACTAAAACTCTCCTACCAGACTTTTGTATTAGCTAGAGGTAGCTTGTCCTCTATGATGATATGACCATACACTTTTATTTTACTTGGTAAGATACCATCTTAACAAGTCTAGGACACTAATGCTGGGTATGACCTTAATTTTATTGGTTATTGTTTATGTCTTTCTATGTAAAAATGTAATTCATTATTACTTTTTTAAAAAAAAAAGAGAGATTTCTCCTGTTTCATACAGAGAGGACACTGAACGTTCATTGTGATAAAAAAAAAAAAAATCATACAATGTGATGACACAAAACCTGAAAAATTATGAAAATAACATTAATGAACAGATACTTAGATTGTTTAGTCAACCATGCAAATTCTATATAACATATAAGGCTTTGGATTCACTGCTGTTATTTCAGTTGATCTTTGCATTGCAGTGCTTCCATTGCTTGTCTTGGTTATAATTTTCTAACAAAAAAAAAGCACAAAAAAAAGATCCTTCTAAATTTCAATGGGAACAGTTTTCTCAGATCTATTAGCAATATTACCTGTACTAAGACCTGTGGATATTTAGATAACCATTGTAAATTAACATAACTAAAATTGCAGTGGGTTGTTTGAGCTTGAATAAAACAATACAAAAACAATAAAAACAAAGTAGCAGCTTTTATTTTGTGTGTTTTTCATGCTACCTGTCTCTTGTAAATGATGCCTTGTCCAATATATCACCATACACACAATGAAGGGGTATTGCAGCCGTTTGTGATTGCATAATTGCACAGGCTGGCAAAGCACTTGCAAGTTCTGCCACGAGTGTAGAAAATGTTGGGTTGTAATAGATTACTTTAGATGTTATAAAGAGCCTCTGCAATGGGATGCAAGTCAAATCATGTTGGACCAAGGAGAAATGATGGTGTTGCAGGTTGTTAATTTTTCAAAGAATACTGAGTTACAACAGATGATAACTTTCAAACACTTCAACACTTTGCAAAATGAAAATTTTTGTGTGTTTTTGTTAGATAAGGAAAGTTAAGGGATTAATAAATGATGGCTTCATACCATGAAACATGAATCTGAAAAATACCCATTTAGAAAATAAAATAAGTATTAATATAAACAGGGCAAAAGAATGCATCTACAGCTCTGGGGGTAAAGGGGAAACTGAAGACAAAAAGGAGACAGTGTGAAGCTTGACCCAGTAAATGAGATCAGATGTACTGGTAGTTGATAAGTCAAGGACTCACGGGATGAAGCAGGAAGTATAATTCATAACAACTTTAGTAGCTTTATGGCAGAGGGCGTAAAAAGCTTCTGTTTCTACTGCTTCTTGTTTTGCTAAGGGATGCAGTATAACCATCTTTTTTTATCTTCTTACACAGGGTGAACTGTTCTTTTTACTTTAAAATTGGTGCCTGCCGACATGGAGACCGCTGTTCCAGATTGCACAATAAGCCAACATTCAGTCAGGTAAGGGGATGGTGTTTCTATATGCTGTGTATTATGCTCTGAAATAGCAACAGAACATTGCTGTGATCAACATATCATTGTAAGTTGTCACCTGGTTATAACAGGACAAAATGTATGTATTTGTTTGCACTTGATATATACACATGTACAATTTTAAATGTATGTAAAATTGACTTTTTCAGACAATTGCTCTGCTGAACATTTATCGGAACCCTCAAAACAGCGCCCAGTCTGCTGATGGTCTAACCTGTAAGTTCAACCCTTGACATCTGATGTGTTGTTGTTAGAAATGTAGTTTTCTTAGGTAATTTTTTTGCTAAGAATTTTAGAGACATATTACCAGTACATTACTCACCATGTAGTCATATTTGAAAGGAAATTGTTAGACCATGGACATCATTATGATTTTATTGTGAAGGTTTACATATATTTCCACTGTTATTAAGTGCTCCGGCAAATAAGTATTCAGTTATCTTGGTATTCCTTTTAATGTTTCACATTGAATTTGTTACAGAAATTATAAATAATATTTTTCCCTCTCATCTTTTCTGTTTCCTTTAGGTGCCATCAGTGACATGGAGATGCAAGAGCACTATGATGAGTTTTTTGAGGTAAGACTTGCTAAAGATTATCATGTAGGTCACAGGTCTACCTGACACCATGACTACACCATTTAGCAGCTGCTGCATTTTATTCAACTACTTGGGAAAAAAAATTGCTCAAATAATGTAAAATTACACCAGAAACCTATGACCAAACAACGTAAAGTTTCAGGATACCAGGAATCACATTCATGATTAACCATCAGGTGTTTGTTTTCCTTAGAGAATGTGCCTAATTTGTGGGATTTTGATTTTATGTTTTTGCGCCACATGGTAAGGACTGTTTCTTACTATATTTTGACCAGTTCTTATTTTGGTCCATTTTTGTAAAAACCTTCAGTTAAGCGTTGAACACTGAATAAAATACTGTTTTGCTATATGTGCATTAGCTGCACAACTTGCAGAGTAAGTTTGCCCAACAGAAGTAATCTTTCTTTTAGGTGTGAGCTCCTCTGTCTCTGCTGGTTGGAGTCCTTCTCCTTTTTCATTTAATTTCGTGTCACTTTCACAATCATCCATTCTTGGGTTTCCTTTATGCAGACTTCCTGCTTGCATCGGAGTTATGTGGGCAAGGGCAAAGTGTCATTAAGGAATAGGGGAATGTATTGGTGTATAAGATAACACTGTTAATGCACCTTAAATGAACATTACAGAGTTTGCTACAATGCATTTGTCTTTCATTTTCTTAGGAGGTCTTCACAGAAATGGAAGAAAAATATGGCGAGGTGGAGGAGATGAATGTGTGTGACAACCTGGGAGACCACTTAGTTGGGAATGTGTATGTGAAGGTGGGCCTAAAAACTATAAATATAATGCCATAATGTCGATTCATGATGTTTATGCTGAAGCCTTTTTAAGTCCCCTTATCTTTTTAATGATCTATTTATTTTATTTTAGTTCCGTTATGAAGAGGATGCCGAGAAGGCAGTGATAGATCTTAACAATCGCTGGTTTAATGGACAGCCCATCCATGCAGAGCTCTCTCCCGTCACAGACTTCAGGGAAGCATGCTGTCGTCAGTATGAGATGGGGTAAGTTGAACATTGAGGAACACAGAATGATCTTGTATACATATTTGACCAACAGATATAGGTCTAAGTTTGCTTTGTAAGAATTTACAATCCATGATGCACATTTTTTTAATATGTAAATTTTATTATTTTATTAGGGTCTTATACATAAGCTTAAATAATGAAGATAGGCTGTGTAAAGCTGAAGTATGTTGTACAGAACCTTACAACAATATGCCAATTTAAAGATTCAGTGTGTACTAGTGACATCTAGTGGTGAAGTTTCATATTGCATCTTTGTATTCCCAACTTGCTCTACCATAGCTGCAAAAAATATGATTCTGTCTGTTTTGGGCTTTTTATTTTAAGGGATTTGATCTCTGTTCCACACCTAAACATAGTGGGTGACAGCCACCTTAACAATGGATTTCACATCCTGAAAATCATAAAACGGCAGAAGAAAAAGTCAGTTCTAGGTACTATAGAAGCATGGTGGACTGTGAACAGCACCTTGTTCCCTCTCTGCAGAAAGAACATCACTTATCACCCAGTGAAAGTATACTTTTACCATTACAGCTCACTTAGACTAGGTCTGTGGCTTTTTTTGCTCCATTATATTGTCATCTTACTGAGACCGGGGCCTGGCTATTCATTGACAGCTGTAAATTGGAGTTTTCTCTGGATCGCTAAAACATTTTCCTTGCTATAACCCTTTAGATTATGTACAAATCCTTTAGATTTGTCACTTGAACTTGATGGAAATGAGACGTTGTTCACTGAATTGGAAATGAACAGAAAAGCCTTTTAGATTCCCTTTTGTACTAACAAACTAATCCAGGTCATAATGAAAGAATATTACACAGCAGTTTGTCATTCAGTCTGGAGGACAGGAAGTTTAGAGTGACAATGAGAAGTACTAATAAAATGTCATGTCAGTAACAGTGAAGTAAGGGTGAGCAGAGTGCTAATTTTCTCTTCGTTTGGCCTTTTTTCTATAGTGAATGCACTCGAGGTGGATTCTGTAACTTCATGCATTTGAAGCCCATTTCACGGGAGCTGAGGAGAGAGCTCTATGGCCGTCGGAGGAAAGGGTACAAGTTCATCTTTTTCTGTTTTTTAGGGAATAGGTTGTTCTTGTGGGAGATGTGCTAATTTACTTTTAGGTGGAGAACAAAATAAGAAGAGAATTACATTGTTTTACCTGAATAAAAGCAGTCTTATTGTGATGAAATTCAACTGACCTACAAGTAAAAGGTCAGTTTATATTTTTGTTTGTATTAAAATTCTGATTATAGTCCTACAAAGCTCTATTAGATCAAATAAACATAGACTTGGTAATGGTCTAAGGGAAACTAGGGAGCTAATGTTCACACAAACACACAAAAATAAAGATTTGCTTCAAAGATGTACCTAGAAAATTTTATGGTAACTGCTGATACTAGTATTAAGTAACGCTTTTTCAGAAATCATCTCACAAATGCTGAACATCTGCTGACTTCAGTATTTATGTTTGTATTTGCTGAGACAATCTTGCTGAGCAGTGTTTTTAAACTCTTAGTACTGCTCTATTATATTGTAATAAATGGTATATGATTCAACATACAGAAAGTATGATTTAACTAAAATTCTTTTAAAATAAACTGTATAGCAACTTGATTTGATCCATGATTTCAACACAGAATTGTATTTGCACAGGTCAGATGTAGTGACCGTGTGTTTTTATGGTTCTCTGCTGGCTGTACAACAAATTGCCCCCCATGGGGATAATAAAGTTTCTGAATCTAGTGTTTTTGGTAAGCAGCTACTTCCATATTTTGGAGAAAAAATGTGGCCAAAGATTAAATTCATGTTTAATTTCAACATGATTCATGGGACTGAGATTCTGCATTTAGTTTTCATGTCCTTCAGAAATATTCATTTATTTATTTCCTTATTCATTTCAGTGCACTTTGCTTTTCTGACCTCGTAGCATAGAATGGATGAACAGATTTGTGTTGGAGAATCTATCATGTAATGACCTGGATTCCTGACACGACTTGTGTTTAAACCATGATAGAGCGACGTATAATACCCAAGTATAAAAAAACAATAAGTGCATATATTGCAGTGATAACATGTTGTGAAAAGATACAATAGAAGTCACTGAGGCTTAGATTAGCTTTCTAATTATGGGCAATTAAGTGAAAGGGTGTGGCTCCAAAAATGCAGAATCACCTCTGAATAATCACCTTTGTCACTTCCACAGCCGCCACAGGTCTCGCTCTCGATCAAGAGAGAGACGATCTCGCTCAAGGGACCGAGGTAGAGGAGGCGGCCGTGACCACGATAGACGTCGCTCCAGAGACAGAGAGCGTTCAGGGCGGTTCTGAATCACAAGCCATGACTACTAGTCCTCTTCTTGACTCCATGTAGCCATCTCTAGTCTGTTTTTTTTTTAAGTTTGTACCCTCTTGATCTCCTCTCGGACTAATTGAAAAGTGTCTCACTTTGAAGCTGTGACAGAATTGATGTAACTGTTTTTTCTTGATGTCTGAAAATGACATTCGCATCATTAAATTTCAAAGGTTTTTTTCTTAACATGACTGATGGCTCATTTATTTGTCTTTATTGGTATCTAAGTTTTAGTGACAGCATTTTTTTTCAAAGTGCCACATTTGAAAGTTGGATTTTTTTTTTTTTAGGGTGAAAAGCATTAAACATTTCTGTCTTTTATTTGTTGGTCAGAATTGTGTTAAAGTTATGCTTGTTTGGGAATAGAATTATGTCATTTCATCTTGTCCACAGATGGAAAAGCAGGTACAAAAAGATGTGATCTTTTAGGGATCACAGGACTTACTATAGTAAGGTTTAGTAACAGGAATGTGCTAAACGTGCTCAATCCAGTAATAAAAGCTGCAAATTTGTGTGTATATATATATATATTTTTTTTTATTAAAGGTTGTAAATATCTTTGGCTTATCTAATATCAGTAGGTTTGATCTTTATTTGGAATCATTATTTAGAAAATCTCTGTTAAATTTCATCAGAATTCTTGATTACAAACACAAAGCACTTTACTATCGAAAGAAAAAGATAATTAGCAAAATAACTATTTTGAAAAGACTATCACAGAAAAGAACAATACCAGGACACTACATTTCTTTTATGTTCACACTTATTTGAATAAAACATTATGATTTGATGCAATACTATTTTATTAATCCAGTGATGTACAAATAATATTAGGCCGATACTACACTTTCTGTAGAAGTATGAGGTCTTGCTTTAAAAACGTTAGATCAAGGTGCATTCTGCTGAAGATACTGCACTTTTACTGAAATAAGCTTTTAAATGAATACTTGTAATATACTATTTGCACGCTTCTACTTTTATTCAAATCTAAATTAATTCAATTTAGACTGTCCTTTCAGCTACTGTGTGCAATATTTTAATCATGGAAGAGTCAATTAAAAAAAATCCATGTTATTACACTTATCATAGCAGTTCATGGTGAACTTTTCCATTTTTGATTGACAGGAAGACACCAGTTTTTCGTCTCGAGTCTTGAGCTGGACAGGTTTGGTACTTCTGAATTCAGGGATTGGACTTTTTTACTGATATCTGGAGAAAATACATACTGTTCCACTCTGACCAATCAGCGTCGAGGACGGTAGCGGCTCGTCCAATCAGCTGCGGTTTCATCCTCTACCATTTTACCTGAAAGGGGGTGTGTTTCATGGGTGTGTTAAGGCTCAGTTACTGGTCAGTCACAGCTGCTGGTGTCAGGTGAGTCTACTACTTCTTTATTTAACACGAAAACAACCAGTATAACACTGATAATTAACCATAATTCAACACTTTGCTGTATTATTCATCACCTACGACGACTTGTCCAGACGAAAACGTAGCCTAAATTACATGAACAGTGTAAAAACAGTGTATCGTAGAGGCATAAATATTACTGCAACATTAAAAAAGTATGTAGCATTTTATTGTATTTTACTGAAATTGAGGATACTTTACTGTTTCCTTTTTATGCTACCTAATATTTTTGCATCATTACTTTTCAAAGGTGAACCAGCATTTCCTGTTTCTGTATCTGGAGGGTTTAAAGACTGTGGGTTTTTTTTTTTTTGTTTGTTTGTTTTTTTTGCTATTTGCTTATTATTTTAATATGTTTTAGAACCCAAATTTGGACTTACAGTTTTGCAAATGTTAGTAACAAAAAGAGACATGAAGTAAGTCTGCTCATTGATAGTGTCAACATACAATAATAGACAACTCAACATGTTCAGAAAAGAAAAAATACTGTCTATAAATGTGTTTTTCAGTTTCTTCTCTTTCGGTTCATGCACTTCAGTTGTCTAATGGTATAAATCTGTATACTTTTTACTGAAATCAGGCTTGTGTTTTCTGACCTTATTAAAAGTTGCCTTAGTTGTGATAAGAGAGGTGGTGGAATAGCTGCTGTCTTCTCTTACACTTATGGCTGTAATGAAGTCCATCTTGGTAAATTCATATCCTTTGAGTACCTTGCTTTATTGGTGCATTGCAAAACTACAGCCCAAATAATAACTGTCTTCTGTCCACCAACATCCAAATGTGGATTTTTGGAGGAATTCTCTGAGTTATTATCTAAGGTTTTCACTAAATATGACTAATTATACCTGGTTATTTTCATATTCACATTGAAAGTAAGCTTTACTAGTCTGCTGGAGGTATTTGACCTTTCTCAACATGTCTGTGGACCCACTCACAATAAAGGACACACTCAGGACTTTGTCATCTCAAAAGGACTTAACATTTCCACACACCTTGTCATGGATGTAGCTTTCTCTGATCACTGTTTCATTTATTTTGATGTTTCTGCTTTCCCTGTACAACGTAACAGTTCTCGATTACTCAAAAGACGTGTAATTTATAATAATACTATTGAAAGCTTTAGAAAAAGTGGAAATGAGTTGTCATTGTCTATGATATCTTCAACTGGGGACCTTGAGGACAACTTCAACTAAAAAAAAAAAAAAATACAGAGTGTATTAACAAAATTGCACCGCTAAAAATCAAATATGTAAAAAAAAAAAAAAGAATGGCTCCCTGTAGAAATGGAGTGGACATCAGACAACTTCAGGCAGAGCAACAGTGGAGAAAAAGGAGACTTCAGGTTCACAGTGACATTTATAAGGATAAACTGAACCAATACAACAAGGCCATTAAACAAACTAGACAGTCTTTCTTTTCCAAAATCATAAATGAAAATGTTAAAAATAGTCAAGTACTCTTCTCAACTGTTGAGAGACTTTTTAATCCACCGTCCCCTCAGAATTGTTGTCCTCAGAAAAATGTCATCAATTTGCTTCATTGTTCGATAACAAAATCATTGCTATTTACTACTACACTACACTACTACTTACTACATATTTGTTTATTACACTACCGCAGCCGTTACCGTGTTTGTTGCCGCTGCGGCCATAATGTGGCTGCGTGGAAATGCTGGAAAAAGCGGAGTGACGGTTTCGTTTAGGTTTGGGTTCAGTATGTAAACAAATGGACTGTTTGTGGTGGAGTACACTTCGAAGTCGTTCACCGTGAGGGGGCTGATTCAGGTGCGTAATCACAGAAAGACTAACGGATTCATGTTACTTAGGCTATCACTCGGGTTTTACAGATTTCATGAAAAATTGGTGATGAACGTCATAAGCAGTTTTAAAGGAGTGATATTTCACTTTTTTTAAAAATGGAATTATGCATTTTCAAACATTTCCCTGTGCTCTACATAAACTGTAAATGCTCTGCTTGGGTC
>JAPTMW010000015.1:16956990-16970356 GCA_029822955.1 Ostorhinchus angustatus | reverse complement strand
CTTTGGAGATTTTGATTGTATTTTCTTGCATTGTAATCATCAACATTGTTTTGCATTGCTTTTGTCATTCTCCCTATTGGTGTATAATGATGATTTATTTAATCAATTCAAATATGATTCACAAGATCTCAATTTGATACTATACTATACTATACTATACTATACTATACTATACTATACTATATATACTATACTATACTATTAAATTCATTATTGATTATAATACTTTAAATATTTCAGTCTTAATACCAACTCTGCAAGAAAATGACAGATTCTCAGAGACACAATCATGTAAATTACACCATGCCTTATTAGAAATGCTATTGAACGTTAGATTTGTCTAAAAGTGTTTCTCAGTGGGGGCATTGGGACACTGTTGGGGGTGTTTGTAAGGAGAAAGGTGAGAGGGGGGCACCGAGGTAGGTATGGGGGGGCATTAGACAGTGTTATGCCTCACAAGGCTGCTTTCCTACAACCAGCACATTATCCCCCACACCCCCCGTCGCAAAATTGCACAATTATTTTTGGGGGCGGCCACCAAGAGGCTCATGATGATGTAAGAGGGTGTTTGTTCAAAAAAAGGTTGAGAATCACTGGTCTAAAAGGAGCGTTCTTTAGTCCAGATTTGACTAATGAATATAAAACTACCAACTAAAAACGACTGCCTTTAGAACTGATAAGTGTGTGTGACCAGATCTGTGCTGGATCTCAAGAAAAAGCCTCTGTAATTAGTAATGACATTATTAGCAGGACACTGCTTGTAAAAAAGTTATGGTTGACGCAGGATAAAGTGAGTCCTGACGTTATACTATATGTCATTAAATGCTTTTGGGGCGTGCAAATTAGAGTGTTATTCAGTGAGTAGATAATTGTGAGTTAGTTAGATTTACACATAAAAACAACTTGGTTAGGGTTGTAAAAATGGCGAATTAGAAAGACATAGAAAAAAAATGCACAAGTTAGCTTATAAATCCACAAAGTAGTTCCACCAAAACAATCGTTTCCTACTAAAATCATGCCACTAATGTACTTCAATGGGCCCATGTTATTACACTGAACTTACACCGTGTCTCAAAAAGTGTCATTATTAGGACATCATGGGTAATGAAAACAGATGCAACCGGGCGGCGTGTAGCAACATAGGAGTGAAAACATGTTTGCACACTTACATAGAATTTTACTAAATATCCCCCCATTGCACTCATTTGACTTTTTGATACATCAACTTTCCAACTTCTCCCTACGGCACAACATTTATTACAATATTTCAACCAGCGGGATGGACACACCTATTGTTAAAGTTTCCTTCAACAAGTGACAAATATTGTTGACATGTATTCTTCCTGTTGTGTATAATCGTCTGTGATTAACATGTCCGTGGTGTTAACAAAAACAAACCACAGTGTTTATTCCTGGTCTTAGTCATTCACTTCCTCCTCAGTAATTGGAGTGCTCTGACCTGTTCTAGAAACAGATATGTATCATATTTATCAGCAAAGGAGAGCAAAAAGTCAGATAAAGCCGTAAACTTGAGGAAGTAAAGATATGTGAAAAGAAAGAGGTAAAAGTAGAAGAAGAGATCAGCTCTGCTCAAGCAAAAGTAAAATGTAGATATGAAGACAGATTAAAGCTAAGAAAACTACTGTATCCTGTATCAGCTGTTTTTATTTGCCCCTTCCCTCTTCTGTTGTTAACCTACTGGTCTGTCCATCTGTTACTGCATCCTCTTCATGTACTTCCCAGTCTTTAGATTCCATTCAATCTCTCAGAGCTTTCTGCAGATCTGTTCAAGCAGGCACCCACTGCTGAGTCCACTCCTGTGGACTAATGTTGTTTGTTTGCTTTGCTCTGAGCCTCTAGGAGTTCAACAAATCCTCTGGTATTCATGCTTGTCCTGCTGCAGCACTTGATTATTGGCAGTGACGCATGTATACAGTTTGTCGCTCACGTACACACAATTAGGAGGGTGTTAATCTCACAGTAAGGGACAAGATCCAACAACTCCTACAGTGGGTTTTTGAGGATATCAGTTGTATGTGTGTGTTTCACTTGAAGCCAGTGGCCTCTTTGTGCACTGTAACTGTGCCATTTCGTAGTTTCTTACACAACAGTTCTAGTTTTAGATGGTGTATCATTGACCTTATGAGTGTGAATTTCCCTTTTGTCATCAAACATTAAGTTCCTCCCTCAGCTGATTACTGGACTGGGAAGTTATTTTTTTTGCATTTTAACAGGAAGACGTCTCTCTCTCCCGCCACTTCTACTTTCATTCGCAATGTGGGAAACCTCTCTCCTCCATGCACTTTATCTCAGATAACTGAGTTATTTATTTAAAGCTCTCTGAATGTTTTATAACTGCCTGTATATGTGTGGATTCTTTGCTTCTTGTTCATTTCCTTTGTGTGAGAATGTGTGGAAGGTGAGGGAGGATAAGTGGATCTCTGTACTCTTCACCCTTAAATGCACATTAACCCTGGTCTGCTTTACTCTGACCTGAACAATGGTCACTGTCGATTTATCCAAGTAATACTCTTTCTTTTTCTGTCAGAAAGTGTTTCCGGTGAGTGTCATATTTTCCTGTCTGCCACATGGCTCTGGTCACTGTTGTTGTCCAGAGCAATTATTGTGATGATGAACATGGACTTTATATTAATTTCCATCCCTCATGTGTTGTCTTCCTGTTGTAAAACTCACAGGCTATACAAAAGATTTCAAATGTTAAAGCTCTAAATATTCAAACGTATATATACATAGCTCTGAACATAGCTACACACTATTAAAACGCAAATAGTAGTAGTTTATTCGGTTGTTAATTACTTTAAATAACAAACAAAAAACAACATATCCATTGTTCCATATACAATGCAGCTGAAAGGGTTTAGGTTGAAGTAAAAACTAATTTTTTTTCTAACCCCATTTACAATTAACCTAATTTTTCCACAAGAAAACAAACAAACAAAATCTCAATGTAATATACAACCGAAGAATTCACAATTACAACATATTATCAATATGATGATAAAAGAAATAAAAAAAAATAAGTGTGCAAAACTATTCTCTCATTAGATAAGAGTGCAAAAAAAAATATTATGTCATTATATGTGTGCAAAAATAATGTTATGTTATTATGTGTGCTAAAATACTATTGTTATGTATGGGATGTGTTTGTGTGTTCTTCTTCTACGTGAAAACTTCCGCCACTCCTCTTTACCTCAGATACTCATTTATATCTTTAGTGCTGTGAGCTGTGGGACAGTCTGTGCTGGTTACAGTAAGTACCATGCTTCTCTGCACTGAATGACCTAGACAGAATGATCCTAACCCTGCAGCTCAACTTTCACACACAGATACACAGCAAACCTCACTGAGTTATAAACAGAATTACCTCCATGTATCTGTCACTGCAGTTTCTGTGACACACACACACACACACACGCTCTATCAAGGAAAAATAGGTTGAATGAGTCTCTGCAAAAGCAACACCTACAGTACAGGCTAAAGGTATTGTTAAAAAAAAATGACTTTGAGTTGAACATATTTAAAGCATGTACTGATTACTTGTCAAAATATTTCAGTAAAACAAATGCAAAGATACAATATTGTGGAGATTTCAATTATAAAAGTGTACGAAAATATATCTATTTTACTCATTTTAAAGCCACTGGTTTCTTATTTTATGGCTTTATTGAAGTAGCATTTGCTAATTAAACAATGATTAATGAGAATATGTTAATCGAAAACCTTTTTTTTTCCTGTAAAAAAGGCTTTTCATTATTATTCATTAATTGGAAATATTGTAAAGTAGTATATTACAGAAACAAAATGACTCTAGATTTGTTATGAAATGAGTAAAATTGATTTGATTAAACAAGCAAACAAATAATATAGCACTTTTGATCTAAAAGTAACTTAATTCATTTGAAATATTTAGTAGATTTGAATCAACTTTTCTCATCCTGATCTTGGTTTATAGGTTAAATATTTATGTAGATTTGATTAAGTTTTTAAAAATAAAGATAAAAAAATTGAATTGTACTCAGTAATATTTTGAGTCTCTTTGATTTAAGTATGATGAGCCATATTTGTGACCGTGCAGACAATAACACTAGAGAGTCCAATGATAATCAGTTGGTGGGGGTGCAGAGGAAATTGCCATCTTTACAAAATCAAAACTGATTACACAACAGCAGATCAACTCAGTCAATAGTGATTATTCAGTACAAACACATCAGGCAGCCATGTCACTGTTGTTGATGATTGATCCGATGTGACTCATAAATGATTACCATCTGGCTGTAACTTACTGTCCTTCCTGTCTCGGTGAAACTCTTTATTATAATAAGCTTTCCTGTTGTGGAGTGCAACAGGGCTCACATTCAGGTCAACTTTGTTTTTGGTGTGAAGACAGCAGTGGGTGAAGGTTTACACAACCCCTCTGGTCAATGCATTTACCCACTGAGCCAATCATGATCATTTATCAGATATGGGGTAGTTCAGATGTGATTTAATAGGATAACTTGCTGCTACCTGCAACTGCTGTTTTGTCTGATTGTTGCTCTGATCAGTTGTAGGTCTGTTCAACTCCATCCAGAGACATTTTGGTTTGAGCCAAATATTTGATAACACCTCATGGAAATAAAAAAATCAACAGAAAATGTGTGGCAAGAATGCAATACTTCTCTCTGCTATTACTTGAAATCATTGCAGTTTCCTCTTTATATGATAAACAAAGCCAAATGGATGATATGTATGACTATCAGCCTTTGTAAGTCTAGGCCAGTTCAGTATAATTAATTTCCCAACATGATTTGGCCAGTTTGCTGTCATGTCTTCTCATGTGATGTCTTTTCATCTAGTCAGGCTTGTTGTGACAATAAATGTGAATTAGAGGCATAGCTGTCCTTGTCTAATATCCTCTTTACTAATCAGGAATTTAAGTTATTTTATTTTGCAACATTGAACTAGTATCATAGAGTGCACATGTATTAGTTATGACTTGCGTATATGTGACAATTTACCCCAGAATGTCATCATTTTAAGCCCCTACTTTTCCATCACTTTCCATTCTTTTCCAATTGCAATTGAGCTGAGTTTCCCCAACTTTTACAGTTGAACACCCACAAGAGAAATGTATTAACTCCTTGGAAACCAAAATGCATTAGATTTCTTTTTTTTTTTTTTATTTAATCTTTGAATGTCAAAACGATGTTGAATTAATGCACTGTCTAATTCAGATTAGGGACAAGTCGAGGAAATCCAATCATGCTGACATGTAGGTTAATGTTAGTTAACTAGAAGCACATGAGTCACATGAAGCAAACAATTCAAATGTCAAATGCTGACGTACACAAACAAACATGACTGACTTTGTGCTGCCAAAACACTGTCTTTTTTTTAATGCTAAAAGTACTGATGTCACAAAAGAAGTCTTTTAAAATATTTATGGGGTGGGCTTAGCTAAACAAATACAACATGTTTATATGCACAACTTGAATTGTCCAAAAATGTGACGTCAGTACTTTTAGCACCAGGGTCTTCAATTCTTCATTTCTTTTTACTTGCCCTGATGAAGATGTCTGTCCCGTGTGTTCATTTTCAAGCATTCACGACTGAGCACCACACCACAAAAACCTCTGTATTTGGAGTGGGTTAGATGAAACACAGAATGCTCTTCTCCTATTTTAATTAGAAAATGTAATTCACGAATCATTGCATTATGTATCAAGCAAATGGTGATGTAAGAAAAATACATCCTCAAGTCATTTTAGGTCAGATGCTCAGTTCAGACAAGGCAACCCTAAACAATGTCATTTATATGTATTTATATGTTATGATTGACTCTGATTATATATCAAATATACAAATAAAATATTATATGGCTCTAAAGGGCTGTACTTTAAATATCTTTTTAAAATCTACTCCATGGGTTTTAAGTTCCGTAATGTGATGATAATGAAACATGTGAAGTAATTTAAGTTGTATCATGACACTAAAGTGTAAAGTAAAGTTTTTCTTCACAGCTATAAATCGTGCTGTGCTGTTGAAAGCATGCTGCAAAAACCCTATTAGCTAACACAAGGTCATGTCTGCAGAAGGCAGCAGCTGATGACTGATACGTTTGTGGTGGCTAGATGTCAAATGCCCAACTATACACCTAGAGCCAAATGCCAAATGTCAAGCCATATGTTCAACATGTGTGAGAGTGTACGTGTGAAGCACTTGAGTAACTCTGCACATGCGCTGAGCAGAGTCAGCACGTTTCGGCGACTGGAAAAGAATCTGTTCACTTCTGTGGAAATGAATGCCTTTCTCAGCCTCATGTCTTACTAAGAATAATAAAACACAGAGTACAGAGCAGTTGATTTGGCTCAGTTTGGAGGTTGTTGTGTCACGTGCCGCCCACATAGCCCCCTCTGTCAGACGTCAGACACCTGTCTGTTCTTAGTTTTATGAATAATCACCCAGAAGAAGGGTCATCAGGTTCGAATGCATCACTACTGCATCAGTTTGTCACATGGTGTTAGTGCATCATCAGTGTCCCTCATGATCAGTTAAAAGGCTTTCTCAAATGTTTTGTTGACTCAGACACCACCCAAAGCCATCGTAGTCAGTAGGTTGTGTTCATGTCTCATCCAAAGAAACTAAGATTTATCAGTTTTTATATTCACAAACTAAATACAAGACAGAGTTCCTGTGCTTCTGACATTTTCATTCGTCCAACATAATGAATGGTATAATTTTTTTTGCTGTCCATAACCTCCTGTGTATATTGTATCCACAAATTGAGACCCTAAAAAATGCTCTGAAACAAAACTATTAAAACCATTTAAAAACTTGTACCATATAAATATAGGGTTCAGATGTGAACATGTGAAATTGTGGTCAAATTAAGCTACAGCATGTAGTTCTATAGGTTTATTTTTCATTCTCTTTTTATCAGATACAAGAAACTACAGGAAGTACATGCACAGAATTAAAAGGCACACAAAAAACTAAACTAAATGGGTTCTGAAGGTTAAAGTCACTATTTAGCATGACCCCTGACCCCATCACAAGAGGCAGCTCAAACAGGTAGAAACATCGGACACGTGTTGAATGAAACGTGGTATGATACGCCAGAATATTTGCGTAATAAATCTCATATTGTCTGAAGAAAAGGGTTATAAAAAAGCTCAGGGGAGATCACATTAAATATTAT
The DNA here is from genome assembly GCA_029822955.1 of Ostorhinchus angustatus. Lineage (NCBI taxonomy): Eukaryota > Metazoa > Chordata > Actinopteri > Kurtiformes > Apogonidae > Ostorhinchus > Ostorhinchus angustatus. The sequence goes on along the minus strand of JAPTMW010000015.1, from coordinate 16,963,158 downwards.
TCTATGATTTATAGAAGTGTTTTATTATTATTATGAAACTTTTGTTTTTACTGCTGTTCATACTTCACATTTATCCAGATTGCATCTTAATACAGAAACTGAAAGATGCATGTGTTGTCATTATTACGTTACTAAACCAACAAACCTAATATTGACCTGAGACTTTTTGCACAGTACTGTATATCTGTGTATTTATGATAATGTATAACAGATAAAGAGTTTAGGAAGGTATGAGGGATGTTAAGTGCTGCTATAGAATTGTCACTTTGTCATTTTGCTGATGATTAATAAGGTACGTTGCCTGTTTAAGGTAAACCACAGCCACAGTTGTGCGGTTTTGTGTTTGAAATGAGCTTTTAACGACAAACATGGGTAAAAGTGTAAGATAAAAGTAAAAAAAAAAACAACCCAACAAAATTTTAGGAAGTGAACTTTATTTAAATAAATAGCCACATAAATAATCTTTCACAAACCAACAGCTGTGTTTCCTTTCTCTTTCTGTGATCCCTCCACACACACACACACACACACACACACACACACACACTCGCGCACACATACAGACGCACTGACATGCATATACTCACACAGTCAAGTAACAAATCAGAAAAAAACATGAAATACTTCTTATTATAAAGTATATCAAAAGGGTCATCTTGCAGATTTGCATCAAGAGCCTTAGTGTTTCAATAGTTTTGTGAAGTTTCTTTTCAACATGAGAAACAAACAAAATCAGTAATAAGAAATATGGGTAAAGTGCAATTCTTGCTTTTGTTTACAGAGCAAGTTAAAAGGTCAAAGTTATCAAAAGGGGCCACAAGCAGAGCCATTCATCTTTCTCTCATTCTTACTTCAGCGTAGGAGTCGGAGATGTCGACCTCAGCTCGCATTTTTGTTCAGACAAAGGCACAAGTGTTGGTAGTGAGTGCAATCAACAAAAATTTTGGTGGATAGAAATATAAACACTGCATGTTTCCAACACAGAACTGGGTTTGGAAAAACACTGCTGCTCTATAACCACTGGGTGTTTCACAGGTACGAGAAAACTAACTACGCTTACAGTATTACTTATTTCTTGCAGTTTCTAATATATTCTGTGAACTGACTGAACATACACATCAGTTCTTTGCAGGAAATTTTACCTATTTCTACCCACTGTTCAACTTCCAACACATTATGGTATTGCTATGTTCTGACTCTTTTCATTGTTCTTTTTTCATTTTTCTAGAAAAGTACAAAAATGAATACCACCATGGTCCTGATAGTATTAACTAAAACTGTTACGACAAATGTAGCATTAGGATTTGGTGGCAGCAGGAGTTTTCTCACAGCAAAAGCTTAAGAGATCATGTGAAAATGCTAGCAAACCACCACATTGCTACATCTAAAGACAGCATTGCGAAAAATCAGTAGTGTATCTGTGATAGATCAGCCATCTCCTGCAATGTTCATTCTTTGGTAAAACCCAAATTCTTGTAGCTAAACAACTACAAGCATGCTGTGTGATGAGACAGCATTTTGAAATGCCTTTCTCCTCAGTTTCTACAGTGTCATTTTATTTTCTTATATAACCAGTACCTGTTCTAGTCAGCTAACTAACCCAGCAAAACAGACAAATGGAAGTAATAACAAAAAGCCTCAGGCAAATAATATAAATTATAACAACCCTATGTAGATCCTCAGCTTTGTGTTTCCTTTGTATTTCAATGTGAAATATTGCACTGCTCCCAGTCTTTGTTCTGTCCTTATGAAAAGTGTCTGACTCCAGACAATGTGTATGTTAGTAGTTTTTATAGGTTTTGCTCTATCCAAATTCTGGTCTTGTTGCCTGAGGAGGTAGAAAAATGTCTAACAGGAAGGTACTTGCTTAAAAAAGGGAATATGGATTGATGTATCCACGTAAAGGTGCTACTGAGCTGACTGATGTACCTTTTGTGCTTCTGCTCAATAAGACGGATACTACTTTCCTTTAGTTCTGGTTGATGAGGAGTCTTCCTGCAGCTTGAGGTAAAAGCAGCATTTGCGTAGCTATCATTTTGCACAGAAAAGAATCACAGTTTCAGTACAATATCAACTCCTTCAGTGAATGTGTGTACATAAGCTTAGGGCACTATACTGCATGTTCATTGCACTGCTACAGAGTAATGTCTCTTTAGAAAGGCGAAAAAGGGAGAAAAAAAAGTAAAGAAATAATATGAAAAAGAGAATAATTTTGGTCTTGTGTCCAGTTCTATCAAAAAAGGGAGAACAGGAAATCACACCAAAAACGCAAAAAGTGACTAAAAAAGAAAGAGGAAGATGAAGTCTTCCTCTTTTGAAACAATACAAAAAAGATAAGTTAGACAGCATCAAAACATGTGAGACATAATTGTATCGGTTGCCAGCTCTCATTTCATTCTCCAGTAGCATCAGGGAGCTGGATGAGAATCTTTTCAGTCTGTTATTGCTTCTCTGGACATCTGATGCAGATTTACTGCGCCCTCCAGAGTTTGGTTATTGCTTTAGTCTTTAGCTTATATGATATTAACACATCATGCACATGTATGTGCACAGAATTTCACATGTACCCCACGTTTTTCAAAAAAAAGAACAATTTGCTGTTTGCTCTTAGTTCGCTGTCACTTTTGCAATCACTGATCTTGATGATTTATTTCACCATCACACAGCTACTCAGCTGCTGTTGCTGTCCAGCCAGACTCAACTCCTGCATGTCAGGATTTGTGCTGGAAGCCGAGCCAATGGTCCACATCCCTGGTTTGGACCGGACGGGGAAGGTGCCTTGTGTAGTAGCAGGAGGCTGCTGTTGGAGGCTGGTGTGGATGGAAGGGTGGGGCTGCTGGCTGATGTGCAGACGCGCCTCAAGAAGGTAAGCAGCAGAAGCCACAGGGGACAGAGAACAGGAGTAACCAGATGAGGAGGATGAGGAGCAGCTGGCTGAGGAAGTCTTGAGGGCTTGTGTCCAGGGGCTGTGCTGCAGACCCACTGAGGCTTGTTGAGGTGGCAGGGAGTGCTGGGCTTGGCTCTGTAGGACGGAGGAGGCGGGGGCATCAAACATGGAGGAAGATGCAAATACATTTGAAGGTGGAGGGGAGGAGGACTGCTGCTGGGCCAGAAAGAGGAGGGGGTTCTGGGTTGGACCGGTCTGTGCAGATTGGATCTGAGGCTGGGGCTGATGCTGAATCTGTAGCATTCTGCAAAAAAAGAAGCACGAGATCAGAATATGTGTCTACTGCCACAGGCTGTTTAAAAAAATGGATGTAGCCACTGTGACGTCACCCACTGGTTTGTGAACTATCGTCTTGCAGGTTGGCATTTTTTCTGTCACTATCTTGTATTTTGGAGCCAAACATGACCATATTTGAACAAGAATGAAATGTACACCAAGCTAACACTACTGCTAATTTCCAAAAAAGAGAGTATAATGCTAAGACTTCTATCTTAAAATACATATAGAGTGAATCCTACCAGAATGACTCCTGGAAGTAAATAAATGGTAAAGTATTTTTAAGAAGTTGATGCTTTTTGAGTAGTAGCTGGCCGTAAATAGTATTACGGTCTTATTCTAATACTTTTAGATACTTGCGTGTTAGCTTCCATTTAAAGCCGCGGTGGGTGCCTTTTAGTATCTATGTGATCCAATGTGTGGAAGATAAAAACGGTATCCTTTGTAATAGTGTCTCACCGCTGCTGGTGTAGCACCTCCTCTAGCATGCTGCGGTGCTCTGAGAGAGCTGGACCCAATGACCCACGACTGCCGCGGTTACAAGAGGGCGGAGGAACCACCTGCCTCGTCAGACCCTTGATCTTGTTTAATCCCAGAAGCCCTTTAGTGCGTGTGTTTTTCCTCAGCTGCTGACGGAAGGCTTTGAGGCCTGTGGGAAAGTACGGAAAAGCGTTACACACTTTGATCTGCTGTTGGTGACACTGTAGAAATGAGAACAAAGTGGATAAATGACACTGGATTTTATGATCCTGCTTTTGTACCTTGTGTAAGAGAAGTGTCAGAAGCTCTGCGACCCTCCTGAAAGCTGGCAGGTAGGCTTCCCTGGGTCTGAGGGAGGAGGTGGGACGAGAGGGCCAGAGGAGCTCCGGCAGGCAGCAAGGCTCCACTTTCAGCCCCAGAGGTCAAAAGGGTTGTCATATCACCTGCTGCAGCCTGCAAAGCTGGGGTGTGACTGGATGAGGACTTTAGACAGCTGTCAGAAGAGGCACCATCTGAGGGACTGACCACAATACCTACAGGAACCAGACAGGGATTAATTACTCTCATTACATCTGACCAAGTTTTAGGTATGTGGGTTCCTGTGTGTTTCTGGCATACTAACATGGAGGGTTGCACTGGTGGAAACGGGCTGACACCTCTGCCAGTGTGTGTCTGCGGGAGGTGGTTGTGGGAGGGAGCAGGGGTCCAAGAGACTGCGTTGCTTCTTCCTCCTCCAGGTCCCTTGGTCGCACCTCTTCACTTATGCTTGTCTCCAGCAGGCTGTTGGGTGAAATGGAGCGGTTCCACAGCAGTCTGTTCAGGCTGGCCTCCACTGGAAACACCACACGCTGGAGGGAGGAGGAAGTGGGCCATTAAAGCCACTGATTGACAGAAGACATTTGTGGTTGCAGCATTATTTTTGGTCTGTTAAGCCCAATTCAGACCAGTGATTCATGATGAAACAACAACGGTTTTAAGACACTGTAGGGAAAAATTATAGCAAAATGAACTGGCTCAGCTCAGCTTCATTTAAGAGGGTTGTGTTTTATGTGTTAAATATGTTTCCTTTGCCACATCAACACCACTAATAGACACAATGGGCAGGAATAGATGGGAGAAACTTATTGTCAATATTATTCACTGGTTAATCAAAACTAGGAATGCAACCGTAGTAAATAATCCCTATTACTAACCTTAATCATATTTTAAGATCCTACAAATGTTATCTTGCTACAAAAAAGTCTCCAAATTGTAGCGGGAAGTTTTAGTAAATTGTGTTTACCTGAAACAATCCACCTTGATCACACTCCATCTCAGGATACAAAGGAGGGTTGGTTTTGGCTGGGATTGAAAATGCAGTTGTTCTGAAGCTGTCAGTGGATTCCATGATCACCTAGAAGTGAGGAGAAAACACTTCAGTCATTTTTTTTTACATTACAGATCACATCAGGACATGAATGGAGTTGGGTGGAGCCCTCACCTCAGGGCTAGAAGAGTCAGAGGTGCTCCGAGGTCTCTGGCTCCAGTTTCCACACTGACGGCTGAGCTGCTGGGCACGATGCTCGCGGACTCTCTCCAGTAATAGGTAGTAGATTGCAGAAAAGTGATTGTAGCTGCTGCTCTGCAAAGACTGAAGAAAAAGCAGTATGTGAGTGATTGGGTGGCTTTGTTTATCTAGAATTATCTTGCGTCATCTCTGCCTCCTCCTCCCTCTTTTCTTTGAATGAAAGCTTTGTGTTCGTTGAGCCAACATGCTCATTAGATATAATCAAGTTGGAAACCACAGAGCATTCCTTTGTATCTTCAACTCCCCTATCTATAAATCCAGTTTCATTTACTAATTTTTTCATTTTTAATTACCTCAATAGTCCTCTGGCGGTCAATACCCAAGGTATTCATGATGCCCAGCACAGGTTCACTGTAGTCCCCCAGGTTTGAGTTGTACTCTGTCAGGGAGTGGCTGAGGGTCTGGTGGGCAGCTGTTGGATCTGCCAACATCCAACGGTGCTGCTTGATCTGGGCCACAGTGATCCTTTTGGCTGGATCCACCACTAACATTTTACGGATCAGGTTTTCACAGTCTGAAAAATATAGACAAAGATTCAGGTTCTGAGCATGCTCTCCAGGTTTCATCAGAATTTGTGATGCACAGTGATTGTTGTATTTTGTTTTTAGAATATTAGGTACCTTGGGACATGAAGAAAGGAATTCTGAACCGTCCCTCGGTGACTCTCTGTCGGAGAGCAGGAAGGCTGGGACCATCAAATGGAAGAGAGCCACATACGAGAACGTAAAGCACCACACCAAGGCTCTGTGAAGAAAAGTGTGTAAAAAGGACAGTTAGAAATGCTGCGACCTGCTTTTAAATCATCTGTCTGTACTTTGCTTGTATGAGCTTACCCAAATGTCCAACTGTGGCCCCTCATACTCTTTCCCTTCAAATACTTCAGGAGCAGCGTAAGGTG
>JAPTMW010000015.1:16892101-16904899 GCA_029822955.1 Ostorhinchus angustatus | reverse complement strand
CAGAGCTTAACACTAATAGTATTAGTAAAACTGAAGTAGACCAACCACACATAGGCCAGACACTGCGCTCCTCACCCCTCAAACCCGGCTGACCTCAGTGTGGAGGACACCTTCTACGGCTGGACGCCCATTCACTGGGCCGCTCATTTTGGAAAGGTATCCGTCTTTTGTTTGTTTACCCGGACTAGGATACCTGAAATGGAAAATTTGTGGAAACGGTGTCCAAAATGAGCGCTCTCCGACATGAGCCTCCTCTCCTCGGCCATTTCCTGATTTAACTGTTAGCTGATGAGACCATAAAGCAGCTGGAAGCAGACAGCGAACCGTTAGCAACATTACATCCACATTTACTCCCAGAAAACTCATTTCTCTCTACATGAATTAAAATATAATATTTAGGAATAATTAGTGAGTCTTGTTTCACTTGAAAATAGTTTTCGTTTGGGCAGTAATAATGTAAATGGCCGACAAATGAGCAAACAAAGAAACTAACCTAACGAGAAACATCTGCTAGCTTAACCACTTCTGCCATTTTAACTAAAGCTAGCCAAATCATCAATTTAATCCTTGTCAAATGAACAACTGGTGTTGCAGAAATGATAAACATTGTAAAGAATGGCATCTGCGCTAAAGGTGACTATTTTTTGCGCCAGATAAGAGTATGTGCAACTGCTTGGAATAACTCCACTTGTAGGTGTTTGAAGTGTGGATTTACAAGCTGTTAGATTCTCTCACACACCCACACTTAACTACTTATCTCCTGATTTGTTCTACGCTATACCTAGGGCAGGGCGGACCTACAGTTTGCACAAAAATTGGATGCATGCCCAAAGCTATGAAAAGCGTCTTCACACAATAGTGTTGCATTTTTTGTTGCCTTTGACTAGCTACTTCACTCTGCTTGTCTTTACCAGCCCGTTGGCTTAACTTAATGTAATTGCTCTGTATTGCTTTTGTTTTTTATTACAGCTGGATTGTGTTATGCGTCTGGTTCAGGTGGGCTGTGGTGTCAATGCTGTAACCTCCAGGTTTGCACAGACACCCACTCACATTGCTGCATTTGGGGGCCACCCTGAGTGCTTGTTATGGCTACTCCAAGCTGGTGCAGATATTAACAGACAGGTGGGACATCAGATGCACACACCACACAAACTCTTAAATAAGGAATGGATGTTTACAGGAATTGTCTTGCTCATGAGGAAGCACAGAGTACTTACTTAGGCAAGTCAAAGTCAAGTCAAATGGCAGACAGTTTAAGACTGAAGATTATCAGGCTGCGTACTGACATGCCATACTTTTACAACATCACTCAAGTAGCTTAGATGCTATCGAAAAAACAAAACAAATAGTTGTTTTTACACCACATTTCAATACCAAAACCTTATGAGTGCAAGTACATTCAGCACATGTCCACAGCTTTAGTATGTATTTAATGATTTAATTATGTTAAACAGCTTAAAATTGTAGTACTTAGGTTATACTTTATGTCTGAGAGGTCAAAGAAGGTGTTGAAATGGAGTAATTTGCGTTTTTGACTATATGGATTAAATTATTAATCAGGAACTAGTATTAGTATTTGTATTAGTGTTAAAAAAACATTTAAAGAATACCCAGCCCTAATACATTTGAATAATCCTTACCAACAAAACACATTTACAGTAACAAAATTCAAATTCACACATGCAAATACATGAGTGAAAAAGAGCACAGCAGTGTGTGCAGTTGAGCTTGGACTGATCCCATCAGCGGGGATCATTCTGACTGCAGGGTCATGACCCTTTAAGTGCACTGTTGCCGCTTAGTCCTTACACCTGACTCATATTCTAATAATATGAATCTCACATTTTGAAGAGTGGGGGCACTCAAGCTGTTTGGTTTTCACCTTTTTATGTCATCCTCTCTTTTGTGTACTTCCATGCACAGACTCAGCCACTGGGGATATATTTTATGCACTGCTGCACCACTGAGAGAAATTAGATTTGTAGGTCACAGTGACATAATGTGTTGTCGTCATCATGAAATGTAGTTGTGTGTGAAGGTGGTATACGTGACTATCTCCCTACTGTTGGATTTACTTTGACTGGAGGAGTGTTGGGTCTACTAAGGCCCTGCCAACATTACATTGTGGTCAGAGCCTTCTCAGTGTGTGCATTTTTCTTTCCATCTGCTGCCTGATTGCTATGTAACTCTAAATGTGTGGATGGTAATGAAGTCTGGGTGAAAAGTTCAGGCTCTTGAGTTTCCCCGGTTTTCATTCCTGCAGCCTGATTTGGAACCACTGCAGTAAAACAAGCAGACAAAACCCTATTCTGAAACTCGGTCATATATTTCTTTGTAACTAACAGATAGCATATTGGCTCATGCTGCTGTTCTCATGCTGAGTACAGTCATGATTTTGTTTCTTATCTCTTAGGACTATGTGGGCGAGACGCCCATCCACAAGGCTGCTCGTGCGGGCAGTCTGGGCTGTATCAACGCTCTCTTGATTCAGGGAGCGAAAGCTGAGTAAGTCCTGTGATCAAACCTGTGTCCCCATTTGTTTTCTTTTGTGCTATTCAACATCTCAGACACACCTTTACAAGGGATCACCACCAAACTCGAATGGGAGCAGTGCGGAAACTCCATTATTAAATTTGTTTGTATAAGTAAGATTACTAGGAGGACCTAGTATTATCCATGTAGGTCTGAGTGACTTTGTGAAATGTTAAGATAAGAATTTCCAAGTAGGTGGGACAATTAATTTGCAGACATTTTCTTTTTTTAAACATAATTAAGTCCAAAGGGAATCTGCTATTTTAAAATAAAACACAAACCAACTGAAGCAAATTTCACTGTAATGAATGACAAGTATACTGAACTGAAGGTAGAAATTACACTTAATGCCACACAATATAACACCGCCTTGTGATACTCCATTGTGTTCAATTGTCATGTTAAAATTACATTATTGTGACATGATTATATTATTGCTAATGATAGTGATGCCATGTACTGCATAGCACGAATGCTTGAGTCATTATTAGCTCGCTCGCTCGCTGCTAGTTCTGTGTTGTATTTGTAGAACAGTTAAGTTACTACGTGTGTTGTTAAATATATTTGGTGGTGCCCCCTTGAAAATGTGACATTTTGTTAATCCTTGAAATTGTTGTTTATTATTGCAACAATTAGCATTAAGTTGTCCTATGTGGGTGTAATAATTTTATCAAATGGTTTTGTATTGATTCATGAATGAGTTTAGTTGCATTCAGCAGAGACTTGAATTTCACTGTAGTTATGAGGAACTAAAAAATAGAATGTTTAAAAACCAAAACAAAAAAAACATAGTTTACCAAGATTCTTCCCTTTGGTGCTCATTAACTGATTTTTAGTTGCAAATATTTATTACACATTCATGAGGGCAACTTAATGTAAAAGTTGAAAAAAATCTGTTATTAGCCTACTAGGCCATATTGCATGATCTTTGTTAAATCTAGAGTGTGGTTTTCTTTGTTAACATTTGTTTTGGTTACTGTCTTACATACACAGCTTGACTGAATGACCAAATGCACATTATTTTTCTTTTCTGAAACTTGCTTACCATCAGAGAGTAAACACATCTGTCGCATAGGATGAAAATGCATAGATTAAACATGTATTTAGTTTAACATAGGTCAAATTAATTCGGCTGCTGTTGTTTCAGTGCTGTTGGACTTGAGCACTGATATACAGAAATACTGGGTATTAGATTATATATTTAACTGTTCCCAGACTGCTTGTTTCCTGGTGATGTTTTTTACTCTGTAAATGATTAACTGAACACAGTGGTCGAACTTAGCCACACCTTAACAGTTGACAGCTGCTTTTGTGCTAGGCAGAATAACTGCATTTATAGAATACCTTTGTCACTACTTCACTCACTTTATAATAAAAGAGCACACAAACTATTATTCTCTTTTGTTAAATATAGAGGCAAAGCCAAGTCAAATGACTATGTGATACCTATTTTCACTTTGGGTATCCTGAGAGATCTTGACAGTTATTAAGTTTGTTAGTTAATGGTAAAACTCAAGCACATAATTCACCCACTGCATAGTCTATTTTGTACAATTAAGCAAATTTAGTATTATATATTTAGAGTTTAACACATTCAAGTTACAGGTTAAATACTGTGTACTAGTACTATGATACTGTAACTAGTATTGAAGTTACAGTATCTTACAAATGCATATATGAGTTTTGCAATGTGTTAATGGTTTCTTTTGGTTAAGTCATCACTGTATATTTGCAGTTTCATTCTTTGCAACAGGTTTTACACTTCTGATGGCACTGATTTTTAAACAGCAACACTAATGGGGCGTTTACAAATGTACATTTTCCTATGGGGAGGTTTTCTATATTTTCATTGTGTCATAACTGAAGTGTTTTTCAAGTGAACTAATAAACCATTGTCAGTCTAAAGCTTTTTGCTGAGTTCATCAGACACTTGGTGCAGTGAGAAGAAAAAATAAGTGAAATGATATGTACTTTTAAATCTGAGTCATCAGTTATTGCAGTTTCTGTAATACATTGAATTCCAACATGTTTCAGAGTTTGCTCAAAAGCAAATGTTACTCTTTGCATCTATTTTTCTTGGATTACCTATTGGCTGCTGAAAAAAAATGTAGAAATGTTTTGTTAGTCATTGTACCCACACAATTGGCTTGATCAGTTATTCCCTTTTTTTAGTGACATAAACCCCCTGGTTGCGTCGGCTATTTTGGCAGAACAAACAGACCATGTATAAATAAATGTTCCACTCACATTGAGGTTCTGTAATGTGCATTTGGTTATCAGCTGATCAGTTTTATCTGTAAGTAATGAAAATGATGTGTGATTTTTTTCCCCCTTTGCAGATGACAGATACTGTAGTTAGTTTTAATTATCAGGTTATTTTTGTTAATTTATCAGAAATGTAATGGAGCACATCTGGGAGAGACACTAAAGGACACAGAGTGGGAATGAGGCTCATGACAAAATAGTTTTAACTTGTGAGAATAATTTATTTTCTTTTATTTTAGGCTGGTTTTCTCAAATGTTTTAGAATTAAAAATAGCTGATCTAAAAGTGATTTCTCATATTATCAACCAAATAATCCATGTGTCTTTAATTTAAATATAGGCATGTAATGCATCAAATACTTTCCTATATTTCCAGTAGCTAGAAAAAAAAATACAACAGGTCTGCCATTTAGATTAATTAATATTTTTACAAATTGGCATACAGCTGTGAAAATGTATCAAAATCTGTGCCATATTATTTTATATTTAAAAATAATATACATTATAAATATGTCCTAGATTTAGAATTAAGCTCAAATGTAATATTATAGCAAATACACAGGTCCAAATACTGTTAATTTTATTCCTTACATTTTAGAATAAACTGGAAAAAATGCAGATTTATATCCCTGAAAATCAATATGATAAAGATGTATGTATATCATCCTATTTATCTGAACTCGTATGACAGTAAAAACATTAAGCAGTATGATTAAATCTGAAAAAAAATGCGTTTCAGCACTAGGTGTACGTGACCTTTCCCTTTTGTCTGTTATGTTTGGTTGCGTTGTCCATCATCTTTCAGAGTTTCTGAAGAAAACGGTCCTTTTTAAATAATCTATTTTTAAGTCTGCTACATGAAAAAAGGGCATTTCCTCTTTCCTTTGCCACTGTTGTCGGAAGGGGAGACCTTTCTTGATGTCAACTGGTTCAAACCCGATCCAGATTTTCTCTTTTTTTTAACTTGACAATTTTCCAGGACATCTGCTGAATCTCAAGTTCTTCTCCAACATCTCTGTAATTCATTGGATTTTATCTGAGTGGTGACACTCTGTGGTTGTACACTCCTAACTTTAAAGAAGATTCCCTTGGCCTGAAATCCACAACAGAATCCTGACAGAAGTGTCTGGACCACAGTGACAATTGTTCACTCTACGACTTGTAGATACAGATGACCAGAGGGAGGTTACTTTCTCTTCTTGTGACGTGGACTGATGCTAAGAAGTAACCTCTCTTAGGAATGATGCTTTCAAACAGGACACGTTTTAATGGAATCTATTTTTTCCAGTGTCAAAGAAGATAAACTTGAGAAACAAGTATTTGTTTGCTTTTTTTAAAAAGAATATTAAAATTACTGGTGACTGTTCACATCTACAGTGGACTTTCATTCAGTGACTTCAGCAGTCTGGTACTGCACCCTGGTGAAAGATAGAAGAAGACTAAGGACTTAATACAGAACATCAATGATCTGGACATGGAACTTCAGTCTTTTTTTTTTTTTTGCCAGCCTCAGATGTTTTGGTCATTAAAATTCTCTGCTCATTTTCTTGACGCCCTGTCAGATTTCTTGTTCTCTTCCTCCACACCATGGAGGCACTTCTTCCTTCCTTCTTTTATTAGTCACCTCTCTAGGTAATTCTTTGAGACTTGCGTATTACAGCGATTCAATTTCCACTCCTACGTTTAAAGGCAAAGTTGTCATTTTGTCACAACCTAACAAGATTTAATTTAAGTCATGTATCCTAAAAAGAAAAGTAGATTAATCTTCACTGGTTTTAATAGAAATCTTAATGGTTTTAATAGAAATCTTAAAATGTATTAGATTACAAAATCTACATTACAAAAATATTTACATCAACATTTGTTATCTGTCAGGATACTAATTAAAATTATTTTTGGTAGAACTTGTCATGAGCCTCAGTTGGTAAGGTGGTCTATTGCAGGCTAGCCTCAGGCAGGACAGAGTTTAGAGGCTGTTGGTAATGAGAAAAGGGCAGAGACAAAGGCTTAGAGCAGCTGAGTGAGAAGACATAGATCTGTGTAGCTACATGTTATGAACTATTAACTGTATAATGCTAACCATCATCCTGTTGCAATGGTTATTCACTGTCATTTCACTGTACAGAATATTTAACCTTTATACCAAGAAATGTTTTATTTTGTATGTCACAGTATTAACCCTATACAATATTATAGTCTGTTTTGACATCTATTCTTTGTCACCTTTTCCTTTATGAAAGTGACAATAAGTTACAAAAAAGTTTTCTATACTGTTAACAGAAACAGAACCATACGTCTTAATGTTTTGCAGCCATTGAATTGGAAATGACTTGGTTTTTTCAAGTAATCCTAGAAAGGGGGAGAATAGACACTGCTGAGTCTGCCCCGTTCCCTGGGATAGCCGCACTGTTGTGGCATTGAGTGTTCTCACTATCGCTTCCTATCTACACACTGGCAAACTGTTGAGGTATTTCTTGCGGTGATTGGTTTTAATGCTAGGTTTTTTAATGAATCAAAACTAAAGTTTTATACCTGCATGCTTTGCTTATTATCCATGATTGTTCCTGTATCTAGCTTTTGATTTTATTTTGTACTATTATTTGTTTTTGATTTTGTGAACTAACCATAGGAGCCCTTTATATGGACAGGTTTAATCACGTGAGTCACATGTCAACATGTAGCATGATAATAGGCTGCCTCTGGAAGGTTAGATGATAGTTAGAGAAGATACATATTGTGTGCTTAGGACGGAAAAGCAAAGCATACCAGGCATTTACAAAGAATTAACGCTTCCTTTGAACATTTCACTCAATAACCTAGTTAATTGGTCAACTCCTGTCATGTGTTTTTTTTTAAATTTTGTAAGCTGTAGATGTCAGGTCTCACTAAAGGAATGACCATTTTAATTTTAGTGAATGTTACCTGTCAGCTATAAAATATCAGTTTAGGTTATGAAGTAAAGAATCAAATTAAGGTTAAACATGGAATTTGAGCTCTGCATAGTTGCTAAATTTATGTAACTGAGTTTTCTGAATGTAGCATTTGCTTTTTCATCTCATTATAACAGAACATTATTTTAGTGTTCAGCCATTTGAAACAGACTCATCATATGAGTCTTAACCAAACATCTGTTGGGGTCAGAAACCCTCCTCACTTTTTGTTTCAATTTGCCCACTGTAAAACTGGGCTAATATGAGTAAGAATATGATCGTTTCTGCTAATGGGTCATTAAACATGACATTTTACTGTGCAAGTTTAATGTGGAAATACAGTGTTTAGGAGACGGATGGGATTCGGGTTTATGTCACGTTAAAGGCCACTGTGGACTTCACCCACAATTTCCAACACATACTTAAGTATTGAACTTGTAAAACAATGATTTAAAAATAAAACATTGCTTCTAAAGGTTTCATTCTTGGACTTTTACTGATTTGAGATTCGACCAAGAAGATTTATATTCCTTACAGTGAGACCAATCCATCTACTTTACTATAAAATGGTTTCCACTATAAAAGTAAATTCTGGTCAAAATCTCATGGAAGCGTTAATTTGAAGGGGACGGGTAATATGCAACAAGTTATTGTGTGATTTTTACTTTTTTGTTTTTTATAATCTTTGATTCTTTATAAGAATGTTTTGTCATGTGCACTAGTCCTTGAAATGTTTCTTTTTTGCACAATTGTTTAGATGAAAATGCAGAGAAAGAACAACTTGTATCCAGAATGAATGACCAGCCAGTTGCAGTGCAGCTTTTGTATGGGAGTGAATGTCACTTGATTTGGGCAACCTATATTGTCAGTGCAGATTGTCGTCACCTGTTATGTATACTGGTATGTGTCTAACATTCCCTGCAGGTGTTTATCCTGCACATCTCTATAGTTGGAAGAAGCCTGGAACATTTCCAGAAGTCCCAGTTCTTTGACAAAGACTTGTTGTTTGCTTGGAGAACTCATTTTGCAGTTCGATGACATTGAGAACAAGCACACTATTGTTTCATAACTGGCCAGTAGAGGAGAGAAAATTTCTCATCATTACGCTGAAAAGCTCCTGTTGGTTACTGGAATACATTCTGCCCACCGTACAAAAAGTTTACGGGCATTTATTTCCAACACAATTCTTGTCACAGGAGTAAAAGTAATTCTCTTCACTGAATATCAGAAAACGTATGTACTAAATTAATTAACTCATTAATAATCCAGCCGCCTTGCATAAAACTGATATTTTACAGCCTGGTGACGTTGCTTCCATACATAATGCTGTTTACAAGTCTGCATTTTGACTATATCATTGCACTGTTTGCTCATTCATTATTCCACTCAAAATCACCTTATCCCTGCTGCAACTTGATGTGATTAACACAACTGAACTTTCTAAAGGGAACTGAATGTTTGTACAGACATAACACATTTTCTTCATAGTCTTCATCTGCTTTTAATGGAAGGCCCTGCCTTGCCCACTCCATGTTTTCAAGAGAAGACCTCAGGATTTCTGATGCTTCAAAACTTTGCCCTTCTGTCATCCACCCTCTTGAACTTGTTTCTGTCAAGTTTACACTGAAGATACAGTGTTCCATCACCTTATTCTGGGCTCTGAGGAGAAGTTCTTTCTGAATCTTGACCTGTCCCACAAGAATTGCACAATCTTGCTCTTCCAGGCCCTGTTAAAACCTTCGATATTCACCAACACAGCTCTTTTAATTCCATCTCTGTCTTCCACATCACACACAACTTCATCATAGTAAGCTATGCAGTCATGAATAGTGTTCACTGCTGTTTATTTAAATTTTGCTGCTCAGACTTGAAACATGGCTACACTGTTCCCTGTTATTTGGATGCCGTACTGAGCTCCTTCAGCAGTGTCACTGAATTATGAATAATGTCTCTAAGCCTCTGCAAAATACTCCTTGATGATCATGTTTCTCCTGCTCTGACAGATACCATCCACAAGAACTCCTCTCCTTTGGATTCACTTATGATGCACACACCTCTAACATTTTTCCCACATATTTCCATAAAGTGAAGCATCCTTTCTGTTGTCTTAATCATATCATTTTGCAGCAGACACGTTTCCTTCATTATCTGGAAACTGTTTTATGTTCTGTGAAAGACACAAATGATCCGAAAGGGATCAGTCGTCATCTGTCACAAAGATGACGAAAAGGATGTGGCAGATTAGAGCAGGGCAGGTTGTTTCTATACATCTGTGTGCTTGTGTCCGTCTGTATGTGCGAGTATTTGCTTAATGAGTCTGTATGTGTATGCCTGTGTGTGTGTGTGTGTGTGCGCGCGCTTGGGCGTGTCTTATTTTGTCTTTTGTGTGAAACAAACATGTAGTGTAGGTTTTCTAACACTCTCTCTTCCCGTTCCCGTGCAGTATGAGGAATGCCAGTGGGCTGACGGCTGCTGACCTTGCCCACGCCCAGGGATTCCAGGAGTGTGCTGAGATTCTCTCCAATGCCCAGAACTTCCAACAAAACATGGCTCAGTCCCATAACGGGACTTTTCAGAATGGCATGGCTCAGAATGGGGGTCACAATCACCCAACCATCCAGGGACGCAGCTTCTTGAATGGCATGCCCAACAGAAAGAGATCGTTTGATGGCATTGAAGCAAACCCAGTGAAGAAGGCTAGACCTAATGGTAGGTTACAGTGTGAATCAATTGTTATTTTTTTGCTTACTTTGGAAGTGTTTTTAAAAGTAAAGTTTACGCTTGAACAAACTACTGTTACTAAAGGCTGTGCGATATGACCAAACTCTCCTGTACACACCATGATGAAGCGCATTTTCAGTAAATTTAATACATAAATTCTATAACATTACCCTAGAGTTGTTGCTTATTACATTCTGAATCATGTACTTAAATAATAAATAGTACTTATTGAAATTTCATTTTTCCACCTTTTATTTAACACATACAAATTGAAATCTATGCAAATCAAATTATTCATGTAATAAATCTAAAATAAAAAAAAATTAAAAAAAAAATATATATGTATATAGTATAATTGTACAATGAATATTGATTCTTTACCAAATGGTTCATTAACATCTGATTTGAGGATTTGCTTACGGCCCCAGCTACATCTTTTGTGGCTTCGTTGACTTTCCCCATTCTGTAGGGTTAGGTAGTGTTTGTCAGAACTAACCTGCAGTCCATTTTCTAGTGCTTCTCAAACTTCATCTACCCAAATCACATTCATTAGTTGGAAGTAGCCCCTCTTTTAGGTATGAGCTCCTCCGGGGTGGGTTTTTTGGTTGTTTTTTTTTGCTTGTCCGGGTCCCTGTCCTGTGTATGCTGTTCATTTACATTACCATCGTACAAACTTCCTGCTTCCAGTATCCAATATGGAAGAAAGTGAAACGTCATCCACATTAAACATTACTGCTATGAAGAATGTGAGGGGAAAAATAATGAATGTAATAAAATTTGAAGACTTTTTTTCTGTTGTCAGGTAATGTATTCATATATGCGTTCTTTTAGACTTATATCACACAGCCTTACTTTTCTCAGTCACTGTATATAAAAGAATGACTAAATATAGAGTGCTTAGTGAGGTTATGTTCTGATAGGATTATTAAAGTTTTACTGTACTCTGATCTTAATACTATGAGCATTAGATCTTAACTGTTATTTTGGTATTTAGAGGTTATATAACACAAAAACATTAGCCAGCCTTCATTACATTGTTTGTTTATGCATTTCTTTGGTCGTAGGTATGGGCATGCCACCAGAGTTTCTGAATGGAAATGGGCCACTGGGTGGTGCTCAACACACCCAGATGGAAAGCATGAATGTGGAGCTGGCAGCTACTGTAAGCTCAGGTGGGCCAGGACCTTTAGCATTTGGGCTGAATGGGTTTGCAACCCTGCAGGGGCCGGGGCCCATGGATCAGTGTGAGGACTTGGGGGGGCAGGACAGTTCATGTTCGGCATCTAAAGAGCTGGAGGTCATCACGGTGGCGTCAATGCAGACCCCATGTCGCTGCACCAACTCATATGCCTATCTGTAGGGGGTTTATGTGTGCATCAGCACATGCTCATGTTCCAATTTGTGCAGTATATCTTTTTGGTATTGACAGGCTGTTCTTTGCATATTATATGCAAACAGGCATTTGTATGTATTGATTGGTAGTATGCTACGTTTGAAAGAGTTATAGCTGTGTGTACACTGTGTTTTATACTTCTCCTTGTACCTGATTATATTTGGACAGATAAAAGTAATAACTTTTTTTGTTACACATGTTTTAAGTTATACAGATAATTGTGTAATCTGTAAATTTAAAGATCATAATACTGTAAAAGGATAATTTTTGTTTTGCACAATTATACAGGAATGTTGTAGATAAGACAAAGCAATTGGCATTCCCTGGACACGATTGTCACCACTGCCAGTACAGGTCAGGATACAAATTGTTGCCATGCATTATTCATCGTTGCAATAAGGCAATGATGAATAACAATTGAGAATTTTTAATCAGTTAATCAAAGATAAAACTTGTTTTAAAATGACTGCCTAAGATCTCTTATGGCATTTAGTGTAGAAATGCCTCCAAATGTTTATCTGCTTATATACATTAGCTGATGCTCTTATGTTTAAGAATCGCCTAATGCCAAAGCATATCCTAACATGAATGTAGCTTGTAAAGTATAAACAATTCACTGTGCAGCTTTTCAGTAGTTGTAGACGTGTCCTAAGATTTAGAGGTCTGAAGGATTGGAGTTTGGTTCTTCTTGTTTTCTTTTGTGTTCATTTTACGTGTATGCTTTGATTCTCAAGAATGGTGAATATTCACTGTGTGCGTATGCAAAGGACTTTTGTTCTTCAAGCAACAAGCAGAGCTTACCCCCTCTGGGTGCTGTACAGTGTCCTCCCTGATGAAATGGGCAATTGATGACTTTACAATCAGTTCTGAATAAACGGTACTGCTCAAGAAGGTTTGCTTGGGTTTCTAATCCTTGGCAAGAAGCCTTACTTCTTGAGCTGTACTGAAGAGTTAAACT
>JAPTMW010000015.1:16873495-16888193 GCA_029822955.1 Ostorhinchus angustatus | reverse complement strand
AATGAATAACAAAAACTTTCTGTCTCACTTCCCAGTCCTGAAGGAACTCCTTTTGAAGATGGTAAGTGTTTCAATCAGTAATGATGCTGTTTACTATGATGCACTTATTGTATGTCAAACATGTCTCCCACTTCACACTTGAAGTCCGTGTTCAGGTTTTTTAAATATTAATATCAGACAAACCATCAATTATTTTTTTTGTGTTGTGTGTTGATCTTGAAGTCATTCTCAAATCAAATAAATGTACAAAACTGTATATAATACATGGTTATACAACAGTACTATGCATTACAAAGCAGACATTTTTGTCTTCTAGATAGAGACTTGGAAGCCAACAGAGCACTCTTTCTTTAGCTCGACTATAAAATTAGTTTTATATATTATACACAATGTTATATACCCTTAACCTGTGGTGTTTTTGGTTAGGATCAGTTGCTCCTGAAATACACTTGTGCCTTAAAAAATATTACACAATAACTTTGTGATCACTTGTCTGTCTCCCAGGTACATTTAAACTCATTGTAGAGTTCACAGAAGAATACCCCAACAAACCACCTACAGTACGATTTGTGTCAAAGATGTTTCATCCAAATGGTATGAATACGGCCTTATTTCCTGGCACATTCTAGTTTTGATAATGATGGGTGGTAATTGATTTTTTTGTTGTTATTTAATCCAGTGTATGCGGATGGCAGTATATGTTTGGACATCCTACAGAATCGTTGGAGTCCTACTTACGACGTGTCTTCTATTCTTACATCAATCCAGGTAGGAAATATCAATAGAGAATCATTCAACAGTAGCTTATATGAATGCTTAGATTTAGTTTACAGTATAAGTTTAATGGTAAAGTGTATTAAGAAATACTGTAGAATGAAATTTCTTTACATGAAAAAAGATGGAACATTTCAATACTCATCATTGACGACTAGTTTGACTTTATACTGGGGTTAATTAAGTCAGCAGTGGTTAAGCATAAATTATTTTGTGTCAACCATCATGCATTTCACAGCCTGTGATAATGCTGATAGAAACATTGATAAAAGAGTGTAAAGTGAAATGACTGCTGCTAATGTCAAGATACTTTTAAGTTGTTCAAACCAAATCATAGTTATGTGATTTGTCACTACTGTGGTGTCACCTTCATTTCTTTATTTCTCTCAGTCCCTGCTTGATGAACCAAATCCCAACAGTCCAGCCAACAGTCAGGCGGCACAGCTCTACCAGGAGAACAAGCGAGAGTATGAGAAGCGAGTGTCTGCGATTGTAGAACAAAGCTGGAGAGACAGTTGACCTGACAATCATGATAGCTGCTCTTTCCATTGTGTGTGCTGCAAGTTTTAGTAACGTACCTCTTAATTTTGGGCCCCCCATACCTTTTTGATTTTAAGCTTTTATGCACTTTACCTTCAACTTCCCTTCATAATTTTTTTGTTCTTGCCTGCCAAGAGGGAGATATTTTTCTATTCTGTCCCCCTTTTCCAGTCCATCAGGGGAATTGTGCTGAATCTTGCCTTGATTTGTCAGTATGGACTACTGGGCCACTACCCAAGAATTCTGGTGTATTCCAACTTGATGTAATAACTCATCATGACTAATTGTTTAATGTCTTGGAGAGTTAATCAGTTAACCCAGGCTCTGCTCTGCTCTCTAAGTTGATTTTCACACAGCAGTTTGGGCTCCAATGCTGGTCACTCTAGATTTTCTTTGGGAAAAACGCAGCCCAAGCTTCATGGATTACAAATTAATCAGACATCTTTACACTGTGTCTTTGCTGTGTTGTGAACTCTGTTACATGCATGAAGAGTGTATTCATGTTATTGTTTAGTACTCATGTATATAAGAACCCTGCAACTGAATTTTATGTACAGATTTTGCACTGGTTGTTCCCCATGTCATTTTTTTTCAGCACTTGTAAATAAAAAAGGCAATTTCGTCATATCTAAATCTTTATTTAAATGCTGTATTTCACTTAAAACATGTTTTCCTGTTTTTGTGAATTGAATTACAAAATCTAACATTGCAATCAGTGAGGAGCACATATACATCTTATGCAGTGACACGTTTTAGAACGTTCATTACTCCAGCGTAAGTATTTCGCAGGATATCCAAAACCCCACAACAGAAGCTAATGAGGGAAGTTGTAGTCAGAAGTTAACCCTCTGGTGGGCCCGGTGCAGTCATATCATTTCGATAAGGTTATCAATCCTGCTATTAAGTGCGTCGTTTTTTCGCGAAACTTCGTGTAGTCCACCATGGTAACTATCATTGTCATTACATTTTGTGATTAAAACATAAACGATGACACCGAACCTCCATTTTGGGGCTTGACGTGAAAAATGTCAACTTCCGGTTGATCTCGCGACAAACCAAATGCTCCGATTTCTTCTTTTCTTGTTTTTGAAACGGTAGCACCCAATCAAGAGCAACCAAAGATCAACTTGACGCAAGATAATGGCACGCACTTGGCTTATTGCGCATGTACGTTCTTGTTGATTTTACTGATTGTAGTAAATGCGGGACTTTTTGTTCTCCTCATAACCACGGCCTGAAAACCATGTTTGAAAATGAGTAATCTTGTTTATTGTTGCGCTTTTTTTAACAGTAAGTTCTGTATTTTTTCTTTCTTAAATATAGTCACATAACTATTAATCCCTTCATGTGCCATCATTTTAGTATACATAGTTATAGCCAAAGATGAAACAGAGGATTATTGCTTGACTGTACTTGAAAAGATTAAGAATATACATGCATTAATACACAGAGACCAGACAGATGAAAAACAGCAATGGCTTGGTTTCCTAAAACACCATACATGCTTATTGAGCATGTATGAAATGTGCTACAGTTTTTTCATGACTTGTGGGTCAAGACTAAACTGTCTCTGAAATACTGTATTGTTTTCTACTAACAGTACAATGACAAAACTGCTGTTTAGAAATGTTTTTATTACTTGAACAAGTATTAGTGAGTGATGTTGCATGCATGTGGAAAATAAAGCGGCTGTAAGTGCAAGACGTCCGGTTACAAACATGCAGATTGTACTATGTCCATTCTTCACAAATTATTCTGATCAGGAGGGAGTTGCCTTAGTTCTATGTAGCAATTACAAAAATAATTATTTACAAGATCACTCTCTTCAGTTTGTTACTCTTTAACAGCAATTTGATACGAACAAGACGTTGACGTTTTTATTCTACAGTGTTCATTAGGCTGGACAGAGTGAGCTACCTGTTGTACGCCCTCTCCTTCTTGGCCCGCTCTAAGGCTTTGTCCATTGTTTTCTCATTCTCACCCCTACACTTGGGGCAGAACCACTTGCCTTTGGGCTTATGATGGAGCCCTACACAGGAGAAATGAAACCACTCAATGGGACATTCATCATTATCACAGCCAATCATCTCGCCGTAAGAAACCTGTTCACACAAGCAGTATGTCGGCTCATCTGGATCAATGGGCAGGTCTGGAGGTGACACTTCCCGCTCAGACTTTCCTTTCGACCTTTTCTTCTTTTTAGATGATGCTTTTGCCCTCTTTTCTCGAGATGCGCCTACTCCAACTTCTTCAGCATGATCCAGACCCCCATAACTCTCCCGATTTTCTCCATTTTTTTGACGTCTCGACCGCTTCCCTCCAGCTTTGTCTCCTCCTCCTGAGCCTGAGGTAACTTCATCACGCTTTTTGTCATGGTGGCCAGTTTTGCCTGGAGTGATGTTCACTGAGGATGATGACATCATGGATGAAGCGGTGGTTGTCAATGATGTTGCCGTGGTAACAAGACTCTCTGGTACTTCTTGTGAGGAAAGGAGAACTTCAGAATGCCAATCAATTTGTCTTGTTCGGTTCTCAACCAACTCCACCTGAAACAGAAAGGTTCACATTTTAATGTAATAGCCTTTATACTGTTTGTAGAGTGTGCAGATGACTAAGTACTTGTCAAGTTTATACTACATAAACAAAGGAGCTATGTACTCATTCATTTTGTAAATCAGACAATACATGTTAGGGAGTTTAAATAATGATAGGGTTACTGCAGCTGATGGAGGAGCTAAATAAACAATTAAATAGGTGTTTATTTACTTGGTACTGATGTGCTAAATGCTAGTATTACATCAGCAGAGGTGGGTAATCCCAGCTCCAAAGAGTAAAAGCCCTGCCATGTATTGGTTCTACCTGTTCACTTAACACAGGTGATTCCACTAATGATCCCTTCATCTATCTGGATGAGAAGTTGTGCTCATCAAAATGGGCTGGTTCAGTGAATGGTTGGAACAAATACATGGCAGTCCTTTTA
Source organism: Ostorhinchus angustatus (assembly GCA_029822955.1). Classification (NCBI taxonomy): domain Eukaryota; kingdom Metazoa; phylum Chordata; class Actinopteri; order Kurtiformes; family Apogonidae; genus Ostorhinchus; species Ostorhinchus angustatus. The sequence goes on along the minus strand of JAPTMW010000015.1, from coordinate 16,883,899 downwards.
CTCTCTGGAGCTAGGATTACCCACCTCTGTAAATCAGTATGAGAAAGTATCCAAATATATTATGGATTTGCGGTATTACTCAATTATTATTAACGGTTTCAGTTACCTTTAGTTTAATGATCACCTCATTATGACTCAAGCTTCATTTTTAATGGAAGCACGTACAAAAAGTTACCCTTTTAGAAAATAAATAACTAAGGTATGTATCACCCGTCTCAAGTATAATAATCTATCTTTATTAAATCCATACAGAGGTTAAATACTTCATTCTCAGTGTATTTTTGTCAATACCAGATAAATATATACTGTACAATTAGCATTAATTTTCATAGTGTTGTATCTCTGCTACATACAAACAACAAATATTTGAGCACTTCAGCATATTCAGAACTTGTAACTGCTAATTGAGCAGCTCCATGGGAGCATCCACAGGGTGTTGCACATACCATTTGACCAGCAATCTGAATCTTTTCATCTCCGAGTTCTTGACTGCGAATCAGTGCACGTTGAATAGATAACTGAAGTTTGCGCCTTTGAAGCGAGTCAGATTCTCGACAATATCTTTCATAAGCGTCATCAAGCTCCTTAAGAACATCTGCCAAAGAAGAAATTGAGTAAATTTTAAGATACAAGAAAACTGTGGTTTAAAAAAATTCTACAGCTACACAAAAATGTTCTTAGACCTTACTATTTGTCTTTTGATTTTTGACTAAGTGAACAAGTAATTTATTTGCACAATGTGTCAAATATAATACTTTTTTTGTGGCAATTTGTAAGTGTTACGGGCATATGTAACATCAACATCTTTGATGTAGCATTTCAATGTCAAACTGTGGCAATGTGGACAATGTCAAGCTTCTTTACCTTGATACTTGGCGTCAATTTCCTTCATGAGGGACACACTTCTCTGTAAATCAAAGGGCAATGATTCCACCAGGTCCAAATATTCCTCAACATACTTGACAACAACATGGCCTGGGTCGCCATTCGTCGGGTTCAACATAGTAGATCCTGTGTTGTACCGGGACACCCCGACCTTTTAAAGTAAGAAATGAAAATGATTATTATTTGTATTATTATACTCCAATGCTGCTTTAACGATGCTTTTTGCAGCCTAATTGAAATCGCTGTAAATGACCAAATATATCCAAATGCGTGTATTTACTGATAATTATTTGTTAATAAAAGACGTCTCTTCTTTATGTGACGATCCATCTTTATGTGTACCATCTGACGGATGCGAATACATACGCACATGAGTCCCCAGCCATGTGTTTACTCCAAAAGCTGGATCTCAACTCTCAAAATGCAAACGGGGGAGGGGAGTTATTTACAATCAGCACCGCTAAAAATTGCTACGTGTACAACGAAATCTGCCGGTAGACAGCAAACTGGTTAAAGGTCGGACATCTAAGAATGAAAACGACAGATGGATGACAAGTATTTGAAATGGTTATTAGTTATGCCTTTAAGTGTCCTACAAGGTCTCCTCCACCCCGATGAAGAAGAAGACAACAAAGCTAAGCAGCGGCGTTAGCTAGCTAGATTTCCCGGGGAACTAAGTTAGCTAACACTAACAAGCTAATGTTCCTCAAGTTGTGAATGAAACTGAAGGGGCATCCTCATATCTAATCCACCACAAATGAGTTTCCTATTGAAGATGACTTCTTTTCAAATCAACAGTACTTGAGTTGAATGACTACATACCTGTGATAAATAAGAAACAGCTAGCTAAAGTAACGTACCCTCACAGGGAGTTCACGTCAAGTAACTAGTTACCAACTTTGTTCATGTTTCTAAGTTTTCGACTAGCTGTTACCCAAACCATTCACAAAGTGACGTTTTAAACTTATAAAGTAAACTGGATGTAGTCTCCGACCAACAAGCTAAATGACTAAACGAGCTGTATCTTGACGATAAAAACACAAAGATTGACGCCAAGTGGATCGTTCAACATTCGCTCCGATCACCAATCACAACATCTTAGTCAACAAGCCAAGTAACCTATTGTAAAAGACAAAACATCTGTATTTGCATCTTAACCAATATTAAAACCAAACATTTTGATGGTTAACGATTTTCATGATTTTTATTCGTTATAACTTAGGTTAGCAAAATTAGCTTCTGGTAGCTTTGTATATTAAATATATATATATATATACATATTTAGGTAATAACCAAAGTACAGCGTTACTCACCTCAAAATGACAGTCAAGATCGGTGGCCGTATGTAATGTAGCTGTTGAGTTTCTCGCAGAAGAACTAACCTTGTGTGGCTGTAGTTTTCTGTAGATATCTCGGTGATGCTAGTCTTGCTCTTCTTGCTAGCGCTACGTCGTGTGTGATGTGTGGACCAGTTACTGCAGCGACGCAGGTCCTAGCCTATCAGCTAATGTTAGCCGTTAGCTCAAGTGCCTTCAACTGTGCGCATGCGCGACACTAAGACGCGGCGACCACATACCATTGTAATACTCTTTTAAATGTATTTGGAATATAACGCTAAGCACATACATTGGCTTATCTGATTGTGCTTAACATTACTTATCTTCACCTGTGCTGACGGTCAGTGGTATGGTTCATTGTATGTCCGTAGGATGGTAACACCGACTTGACCTCGCTGTAACTTTCCATTCAGTATGTCAATATTGCCACCATGTGGAAATACACATAAACTGTCAACACAAACAACTCATTTTTACCACTATGATCCAATTTATTTTAAAAGGGTCTAGGGTTTTTCATATCACTCATACCGTTTTAATCCCTTTTGTTGATTCTCAGTTTCAATGTGTTTAATAAACACATTGAAATTATTATTGAAGTATTAAATAGGCCACTGTAGGTAAACTCATTTTCAGCTAAAAGTATTAAAGTACAGCAAAGACTCACTATGTAATAAAGTAGTCCTTGTCAGTACTACATGACATTCCTAGGTTAATAGTACTTAATTTATGTGCATATTGAATTTTACTGTTATATTTAAGGTTGAGCATATTTCAACTACTTATGTATTGTTATATGCTTAGATGTACTGAAAAGCATCATATTCGATATTTTCAACTGCACCAGCAATAACTATGCAAAAAAGTTAACTTCTCCTGATCTCCGAAAAATATGTCTGTGCTTAACTTTGTGGCATTGTGTTTACCATCAGAACAAACAGGGTTTTAGTTCATTTAGCTTATGTATGACACAATTTGAAACTTAATTTATGTGCAAGTATGGTGTAGGAAAAAAATGTACAGTATTTGCCTTGGATATGTAGTGGTGTGTATGTTATGAAAAAAAAAGGACTTAAGTATCTCAATTTGTGACTGAATTAAAGTACTGTTACATTCTACTACAGTTTATAATACTAAAAGACAGAGGACTATCTTTAGTTTTCTAAAAATGTTAATTGTATACACCTGCTGTGTATGTTTCTTAACATCATTCAGTTGCCCACCCCAAATCTAGCTAGAAAGAAATTGTATACAGAATGTGTACTTTTTGAAAAATTTAATACAGACAGCTTCATAAACACTTTTGATTTTAGGCTTTATTTTTTTCAGAATATTTCAACTCTCAAAGAGCTTTTTGAAGGCTGAACCAATCTCCTGGATCATGTCTGAGGTAGTGGTGGACCTGCCATGTCGCTGGAATGCTTGACTGTTGCACTGTCTGGTGAGAGAACAGGCTCCGTATGCGGCGAGCACTGATGGATTCACACTAGAAGGGACAATAAGCAATGAAAAGACACATTTACTAAAACAAAAACTTACTTGTGCAACATTACAAGGGACAGAATATAATGGTGTTTTCATACAGGAGCCATTAAGACACTTCTGAAAGACCTCCAACTGCATTAATTGCCCATCTGCTAATTAATCAGACCCAGCATTTATTTAAAAAAAAAAAGCCAATAGATTCAAAAGGAGGGAATACAGTCTCTGCAATTTGACATATTGACAATTACTGAAGACAAAGGAATAGAATTACCACCTCATTGTGGTATGAGAACAGAAACACGTTGTATGCAGCTGTTGTACTTAACATCCATGCTTTGTAGATATGTAATGTAGACTATGATGGAGTTGAATTAAGTCTATTTTGTGGTGAAATGCAAGTTCTGCCTATATTGACAGGTCTAGTGAGAAACATTCTGCCTTCATTTAGAGAAGGATAGTGCTGAATAAATGACAGAAAAATGTTTTTACACATTTCATCAATTTATGCTCTTACAGGTGTGTGTCTTTATGAATTCTTGATTCTTTAATTAAAAATATTATTTTACCATCGAAATCTAAATCAGCTCATCCTTGAGTCGAAGTGAACATTTGAGCTAAATTTGAGGAAAGTTTGTGATAATCAGACATACAAACAGCAGCGTGAATGGGTAACGTGAAAACATATTTGGAGGCATAACAACATGGAATATGATTTAGCATAATGTAGGTAAATTATACTCACTGCTAGTACCTTTTTAAAGAATATAAACTAGTGCTATTGAAAAATAATGTAATTTTACCTCCTGAGCATTCCTGCTGCTGAGGCACTGTGGGCCCAGTGTGCAAGTACTCCCACTGATCCGGACAGAAGGTCACCCTGTCCACCACATCTTCTCCCACTGCCCTCAATACTGCATGAAAGCACTAAAACAAATCACAAAGAAAAAAGAGCTCACATAGAACTCAGAATAAATATCTGAGCAGTGATTTACACCAAATAGAAAATACGGATCATGAAACGCATGATGTTTTTACTTTGCATTTGCCTGATACCAACCTTTAGTGCCGTCTGTAATGAGATCCTGTTCTCCTTTTAGCACCACAGTGACGTTACCCATGGCTCCACTGAGCTCTGACACACAGTGTTGGGGATCACTGCTGTCCATAGGCTCATGGTGCTGAGGTACCAACATAAAAACAGAAACACTTGATACAAGCTGTATTCACTGATGGACTGAAGCGTGATTAGAAACCTACCAGTGCCTCATACAGTCTGGTGAATTCCATGAAGTTAGGCGTTAGGATGCCCTTCTGGTATCCTTGAATAACAGATGGCTGCTGAGTAACTAGCCATAATCCATCCTGTTGAAAACAAACCGTGCAAACACACATTTAGTGATGAGTCTTCGTGGTTGTGTAAAAAACTTCCAGTCTGTTCAACAGCAGGACCAGATTTTATCGACATAGGTACTTACTGCATCAATGACAATAGGAATATCTCTTGCTTTAGTCCTCTCTATTACTTCCTACAAGAGAGAAACAGAATAAAGTAAATGTATATATGATAAAATAAAAAAAACCCTCATGTGAACCTTTGTGACTGTCTAATAATATGTTTACTTAGCATAATTTGGTGTAATAGCTCTCATTTCCTGAAATATTTTCTGAAGCAGTCTGAAGCAGCGTCCATGCACTTCTTTCAAATGTTAGAATCACCAGTATGAGACCTTGAAACTATTTATTTTGGCATCATCATAAATCAACACAGTTGGTAAACATGAGTGTGCTACACACTAAACCTCTGTTTACTGGGAAATTTCACAAGGAGCTTTCAATTTTATTTCAGTTGCCTGTCATAGGGAGCTAACAACATGCAGGGTTTTCTCATGCTGCTTAAAATCAACTTTTTGTGGTTCTGCTTACATGGTTGGCCTTAAAGATTGGTATATGTAAAAGAGAATTTGAATATGTTCTACATGCCTTGGTTGTTTTCAGTAAGTGGTTGTCTCTTCCTAGTCCAGGTCCCACCACAAGGCCGTGCAGTCTTGGAAGCCATTTTTCAATCTCTTCTACAGCATTCGGACTGTCCCTTGATACATAAACACACAGACACACTCATGTCACTTTACATGCGTGTTTACTTAACTTTTGCCATGATTCCTATCTTGGTACTTAGTATCAGTACTTACAAAACAGGATGGACTATGAGTTCAGGGCTGTATGATTTGATAACAGTTGCAGCATCTTTGGTGCAGAACACATGAGACAAATCAGCACCCTGAGGACGAAGGGAAGGAACTGTCACTTCAGCAAAACTGACTTTATCCTCAAACAACAAGCTAGATTTTATAATAAAATCTGCCCAATGATTATTTACCACTTTCAGTGCAGAGATGGCAGCAAAGTACGGTGCTCCAGTATAACTTCAGAGAATGAAGATGGAAATAAACATTAGGACCATTTTCAATACAACAGCAAATCCAACTTTTGTTTAGAAGATATTTGTATCAGAACATCAAATGAGAAGTTGATTTCAGCAGAACATACTCCTGGCATCCTCCAACGATCCCAATTCGTCCATCCTCTCCTTTGTGCTTTTTGGACGTTAGTGGAGGGATTATGCTTTTAACCATTGAGAGGATGTCATCATCCATATCTCTATGTGATGCAGAGCCTAAACTGTAGTAGCGTTCAAACACTGAAGAAGGAAATAAAGGAAGAGTTTTGAACAAGCAGAGCTAGTTTATCTTATGATTATAAATGTCAAAACAACAATAAATCAAACCCTGTGATTCCAGACAAACAGTGACAGCTCTATGCCTATATTTTATCATTAGACCTTTAGTTTTCCATTTTCCTCTGACATATTCCGCCTCCAGGCTACACGCATTACACTGAAACTTATACCTAAAGGCTGGGAATCTGGGTTCAACAGTTGACCCTGTTGGGTGAAACAGTCTGCCGGTGGTGACGGGCGTCTGAAGTGACTGGACTGACCCCGTGTGCATGTAGGGCCCGCAGTGGCGAATACTGTTGCACGGCCAGGAGGAGCGTTCTTAGAGGGGGTTGTTGCAGAGCTGGGTCTGGAGGTGGAGGAGATGCTGGAAAACATCTGACCCAGCATCTGGAGCATGTGCAGCTCTCTGGCATGTTCGGCTTCTCTGCGACGGTCTTCCGCCTGCAAACGCTGCTCCTCCACCCGGTAGAAATTCTCCTCAGCCTGAGCGCTCTGCTCCAGGAACTGCTCCATTAGTTTCTCCATGGGAAAGTTAGCGCGTCGCTTCCTCTGACGTTTTGGTGCTCTGGCTGACAAATTACTACTGGCTGAGTGGCTGCTGTTTTGTGGTCTTACTGAAGTGCCTGAAGAGAAGAGGAGTGATATAGTAATGCGATGCATATTTGCACATAAAATAATCATTGTGGAACATATAACAACCCCAAATAAAAGGATCAAATAACATTGAATACACACAAAAAAACAAAACAGAAAGCAGTGATTTTCTATTTTGCTGTATTTTTTCCTCTATTGTAGAATAGAATCTTGTATATAAAAAAAGAAATCATAAATATTTATCTTTTGCTGCCATTCAAAGATGGACCACCATATGATGCTTAATATGTAACACTTCCTTATAACCTAGTAGTTTCAACTGTCATTTATGGATATAACCATGTATTGTAGGAACTAACAAAGGTTTTGCACAGGGGTGGGCAATCCTGGTCCTCGAGGGCCAGTGTCCTGCATGTTTTAGATGTTTCCCTCTTCCATCATACCTGATTCAGTTAATGATCAGCTCATCATCAAGCTCTCCAGAAGCCTTATAACGATGTAATGGCTCCCAGGTGTGATGGATGAGGGAAATAACTAAAACATGCAGGACATCGGCCCTCAAAGACCAGGACTGCCCACCCCTGGTTTAGCATAATAATCCCGAGCCCATGTGGCAATACCACTTTGATACGCTCTCGTCCACAAAAAAAAATCGTTGGATGATCTTGTCTGTCAACATTGGATGTTTCAAATCAGATCCTTGTTCAGAGGGTTTTTCTTTTTAAACCTCATCACTTGTCCAAAAGTTTCCCTACCCCAACTTGTTTCCTGTTACAGGAGTAATTGGTAAAATATGAAAAATTATGAATTAAAATGCCCTCAGAATTCATACCCGTTTTCCGAAAACGTTTACATTACATTACATTATAATGCCTTTTATTCTCCTCATCGTGATCTGCTTTTGGAGCCAAACCTACGCGTTGGTAAATCAAAGTGGTACCACATCTTGACATGATGTTGTTGGCAACATCATTTTGTTATAACAAAGGCCAATTTTAATGTTAGCATTAGCTTGATCACTCACCTTTCTCATTTGAGGACGAGTCTGTGTCACAGTCAGAATCTGGATCCATTACTTTAATGTTACACACGTCTATCGGTAAACTGTGCTGCGACATTGGACGTTCACATAGTATCCTGTCCAGCTCCTCAAAAAACGGACAAGTTATTCTTTTCTTAACATTATCTTTAGCTTTATGGTAAAGCACCTTTAAACGCTTAACTTTGCGTTGGCATTGCAGCCAGCTCCTCTTCCAGCCATGCTCTTCCATTTGTTTTGAAATGTCTTCGTAAATGCGCCTATTTCTGTAGGAACAGTCCAGTTTTGCTTGGACCGCGCTGTCACTCCATAAAGCTACTAAACATCCCGTTTCTGGATGGCTCCAGGGTCGTGAATCTTCCATTTCATCAAATCTTTCGTCTGATTACATAACCTGTGATTGAGGGCTCAACCGAACGTGACCTAACAAAAGACGGATGATTCCAAACTCACCCGCTCCAACATTGATATAAACGTAACGGCTAACTAGCGGCTACTTGCTTAAACATAGTCACATGCATCACGTGAGCCAATGGTATCCGTTTCCTGGCGTCAACCATCGTTCTCTTTTTGTTTACGACAGTTTGTCTCGTCATACAGCAGAGCACAATTCTCAGTCCTAGGGTAAACGTTAGGGACATGCTGGGGTATTAACTACTTTTAAACGTTGGTTTCAATTATTCAAAGAAGAGCAGTCAAAAGTTTATGTGTTCAATTTCATGAGAGGCTTACAGCTGCCGTAAATGGATCCACCTGTCGCAAAACCACCATACAACGGTAATTTCGCTCATTTTAGATGTCATCTGGAAGTCGCAAATTTTGTACTTTATGCATGAGATGTTAAAGGTGGACACCGAGGCCCATTGAGTGTTACGAAACCAACTGTTATTAAACAAAATAGTAGAAAATAATAGTTTATTCGTGACACTCAGTCTCCCCTTCCCATCATAGGGCTCCATTCAAACAGAACAGCCTCTGGTCTGTGCGTGCCAGACTACATCCAGATGTGGCCAGACAGATCCGATCAAAGTCAGATGACGACGCATTAACGTTTTACCCTTATCTGGACAACTTAACCGGATACCGTTCGCATTGTAATGCCAGGTCTAAATGGGGCCACATATATGTATGTTGTCTACAATGAAAAACAAGTCAAGGTAAATTTAGAAATACCACTTTCTGGTTTTACTTCAGCTGCTTTCTGTTTTATGTGAATTTTCTGACTAGGGTTGTAAACAAAACATACAATTCATTCATGTATCTCAAATAAGCGAAAGGTCTTAAATACTTACTATTATTGCCCACTGTCACTTTAACTGGAATAGGGATGGGAATAGTCGGATACTCCAACTTCACTTCAGTCTCTGCAGGTAGAGGACATTCTCCTGCGCACTCGGAGTATGCATCTTGAGCATCATCTCCGTCCTCCTCCAGGCCATCCCCGGCCTCCTCTCCTCCAACCCCACTCTCTATGAATTCTTGTGGATCCAGAGCGGGCCGGTTGCTCAGAATCCTCTCCATGGTGTCATAAAACTTACAGATTTTATGATACTGTCCGTTGTTCCGTAGATTACCTTCCTTTGCTAACAAGTACTGTCTCTTGAGGCTTTTGATCCGCACCCTGCATTGTTCAGGGGTCCTCTCAAACCCCATGGCCCCCAGTCTCCGGGAGACGTCGCGGTAGACGAAGCTATTTCGGAAGTTGCCATCCAGAGCTGTTTGGATGTCCTGCTCCCCCCAGATGTTCAACAAGGTCCGCGTCTCTACATCCGACCATAAGAATCCCCGCGTTGTGTTTACTTGCATGGCTGACCCAGACAGACTCTCTGCTGTGGAGAAAGCTCCACGTAAATGAGTTAAATGGAGATGTTGACACTGCGGATTATGATGGACGTCTGGTCTGGATGTCTGCTCTAAGCTGCATCAAAGCCGCGGGGTGTCGCTAGCCCAAACAACGGCAACTAGATGTTTAGGTAGTTTAAAACGCTTTGGAGGACTAATATTTTTAGTTTCCAACTTGGAAATCATAACATGAGCTTGTACAGATCAACTCTTTGTATGCTAGCTAAACCTAGCCCGACAATGTTTATCCCTTACGTCGTTTGGTAAATGCGTAGCTTATTAGTTACATAGACACTGACTTGGGATCGGTTTTTCAAGCCCTATTCACAACCTTAACCTTCACTGTGGAAATTGCAAAGCTGACCTCTAATCAGTCTGAGGGAGTATTCACCTTTTCCTTGGCTGTTCCACCGCCCATGCTAGGTGTCTGCCGGGTCCTAGAGACCCAGACCCTGACCCATTTACTGGACTGAACTGGACTTCCT
>JAPTMW010000015.1:16799427-16815377 GCA_029822955.1 Ostorhinchus angustatus | reverse complement strand
GAAGATGATGGTGTTTCCATGTTCACTACAGAGCCTTTGAGCGTCCAAATGGGTCATATCTGACCATGAAAAGACGATGACTGCATTTTACATCAATTATTTACAGGTATTGATAGGATTAGTGGATCAACAGTTATTAAACATTTTAGATCAGTAGATGGTTTTGGTCACCAGCGGCTGTTTGGGTCTTTATGGGTTAAACAACAGAAGGGCTTTTGTTTTTATCTGTATTATTAATGTATAGAAGTCTGGATGCAGTGGTGATCACCGTGCTTGAGTAAATGAATCCTGAAACAAACGGAGCAACCGCAAGAAGATGTTGACATGACCACAGCCACAATTTACCCATTAACAGCAATCATCTAATCACAGCAGCTGTATTTAGTCTCAGCCAATCCAGACAGCTGTGAAATGTCAGTTTGAAACATTTAGATCAGCACTCATCACCAAGACTGTCCACTGAGGGAAAAAGAAAAAAGCAAGACAGTCTGAGGGATGAAAACATCCGTGAGAATCCATCTCAGTTTTTGTTGAACTGAGCAAAGATGGAGAAACTGAAGTTGGATCAGAAAGAGGTTTTGGAAAATATACAGAGGAAAATGAGTCAGAGGCAAAAACAAAGGAAAACAGATGACGTTTCTGAAACTAGAATCATATATTTTGATGAAAAATGATTTAAGACTGCATTGTACAAAACAGCTTGTATCTATAACAGACCGGATATGTACCTCATGGAAGACAGTGGTTATTTTCAGTTAGTTATTTTCAGAGCCAAGGTCGGCCTGCGTCAAAAGCTGCCCTGTTTGGTGGCATGGACATATTTATTCACTGAATGAGGGAAATCCTTTCCTTAGTATGAAGACGACAAAGAAAACAGGGGGAAGGAGGAAGCTGCTGCCCCTCAGACTGTTACATCCTTCACAAGGGGAACGTAGAACTTCCTCTTTCTATCTCTCCTCCGTTCGGGATTTCCTGAATTCAAAGCGACCATCAAGGTCAAAGGTTGGGCCTACTGTAGAGTTTTTAGTCTGCTAAATTCTTGGCGCTTGCCAAGTACAGTTGCAAGAACATTCCAGATTTTTAACACCTCCCTGAGGAGTCATTTTTGTGCTATGCAGGATGTTTTATAGAGTCCATCGCAGTCCTTGAGATTACACAGCTGAACTGAGACATTACAGTAACTCCTCTTCAGAAGATAAGAGAAACAAAAGGAACTGACTAAAAGTGGTCAGTTTCTTTTTGGACAGACAGTAGATACTCGTGAGCATGTAGATTTCCACTGCTACTCTAATGATGCTTTTAACCTGCATCTGCACTGCAAAGACTCCACTGTGGAGCTGGTTGTCACTGTAATACCACATTAAATTATTATAATATCATCTTCAATATGACACAAAACTTGGAAATGCTGTTTCTCCTCATTTCATCATAACAGAATTTAACACGTTGTCATATTATTAGTGGAATGGTATAATAAATGAATAGAACAGGAATGATTTTGACATACTGTATAGTGCACTGTTGACCATAAAGTTGGAATAAAAATATTTTTACTTCTTCTCATGAAATTATTCTGACAATATAATTTATTCTTGATAAAGTAGCTGTGATTCAGTATCTAATCATTGCATCATTGCATTGATGTGTATAAATAAGAATAAAAAGAGGAATGCGTTTGAAAACAAAATTATTCCAACCTCATGGGCAACAGTGTAGTTTGGCTATTTAAAAATATTGTCATTTCAGTCTGCATTTTAATGATGCCAGACTGCTGACCGGCCAGTGGTCTGGTAATGTTTTCAGTTCACCCCCTGGTATCACATCAGAACCTCAACAAACCTGAAAAAGTCCCCAATGTTATCTGCAACTTAACCAAAAGTAAACCTAAAAAGGACAAGAAGAGCTAGAATGGTACCATCCAGAGGACCATGGTACCGGCATAACCTGAGATTGTACGATGCACATATTTGGAGATCTGCTCAGAAACTATTTTGGAGGTGTTTCTATTCACTACACTCTAAGGGCCTGATTTACTAAGATCACAAATAACAGGCACAAATTTGCTTGCTTGTGCTAAAAAATGTGTGTGCTATTGATTTGCCTGTCACGGGTGATCACCTAAGATTGCCCGTGCAAATGACAACAGGTGCAAAGTCTTGGAGACCGCCCTGTTTAAATGAGGATTTCACGTGCACTACTGGTTGTCATCATGGAGACAGTACGCTGGAAAAACTACTCTGGAATACGCCTGCACTAATGGCAACAGTGCACTGGAATGATCCTGACACACAGAAATGTAACGTTGTGAGGAGTTCTGTCATAGAAGGTATTGCATGACTCCTTGTGACTGGCCCCAAATCATTCTCTAGTTCAGGGGTAACCAACCCTGGTCCTGAAGATCTACTATCCTGCATGTTTTCGATGTATTCCTCTTCCAACACACCTGATCCAAATGATCAGCCTATCATCGAGCTCTGCAGAAGACTGATAATGACCGTCAGGTGTATTGGAAGAGGGAAACATCCAAAACATGCAGGATAGTAGATCTAAAGGACCAGGGTTGGTGACCCCGGCCCTAGTTCATCTAGAAGTTCTAAAATGGCATTGCTGGGTAGGTGATACGTCTCAATATGTTTTTCTTCTGTCATTTCAAAAATGTTGATGCGAGCAGAACAGATTGGTTCTCTGCGTTGCCTTTGGTTGGGTCTATGCCGCCTCCTCACGCACAAAAACTGCAGCTAGTTTTGTGTGAAGCTGTGCCAGTTAAAACCTGCCTTTCAGATGCGCTAAATATAGATGCAAAATCAGCCGCTGCAATCAGTTACAGGTTTGGTAAATCAAATTTCATGTGCTAAATAAATATTTGCATCTACTCCCAATAATTTCGCCCATATTGCATATTCATCAAGGCAAATACACTAAATGGGTTGCACGAGCTGTTTTGCCATTTGAGAGACGTAATCCTCAGGTCATCCCGTTAGTAGATAAGCGTCAATGTGTTGTGTCAAATTTGCACACATTTTTACACACACAAACCTTTGATAAATCAGGCCCTATGACTTTACATCCTTAACAAAGTAGCTTTTCTCTATGAAAAGAACACATTTTTGCAAAGCTCTTTTATTTATGTGAAACACGTGTGCGCAATAGCTGTGGATAGTTCTGTGTGTGTTAACTGGCTGACTAAAACAAAACACAACTTTAAAGACCCACTGTCCAGCGATTAGAAAACTATCTGATAATCTGTACAGTAAGTGTCTGAGGCAGGAATGCTGCCTGTAGTCATGCAGAACCCCGATTACTCACTCCAAGTCTCTTATCTCAATATGTTTAGTCTAAGTAAGTGTCTCTTCTCTTCTCTTCTCTTCTTTCTGTCTTTCATTCCTCTCCTTAATGGGACTAAAGGTCTTCTTTCCCTCTGACCTGGCCTTATACACAAGAGTAAATTTTATCCCTGAATATATGAAAAATGGGTAAAAGAAATATTTCAAAGTAATGAGTTTCCCAGTTTTCCATCTGACTGATTTGTTACCATTTTGGCTTCAAATCACACAGTCCTTGATAAGTTTGATTAATATGTTTGTGATAGTGTAATTTAACAAAATAATTTACTTTAATCTACAATCAAATATTGTGCCACTGTAAACTTTGCTGATAACAAGATGAATGATAAAATTATGTTGACAGTGTGTCCATCTCATTTATTTGGGCTTATGTCTGGGTCACCTCTGCATGTGGCTCATGTGCATGGGACATTTGCTAAATATTACCATAAAAAGCAGCGTGAGTAGATCTAAACAACTATGTGGGCTACTGGAGTTTTAGAGAAACGTGCACCTTATGCACTTGCATATGACTGTAGAATGAATTTTGTAACTCTTCATTCTAAGAGTACATTATTATTAGCATATATGTCCATATTTATTAATTATAACTGTAAAGCTATTGTTAATTCATTGTTTGTCTAGTAATAATTTTGCAAAGTGTTCATGTTAAAGTTTATGCTAAGGTGCTAATGTATACATGACTCAATAGTTTAGACATGCTGGTATCATCAGATAATATTCAACCAATTACTTTACTGTTAAATGACTTCATACTTCTACTACTGGTGTACATTAACTAATCCAAATTAATGCAATGTAAGTATATTGTATAAAGCTTGCTTTTTTGGTGTTCTATTTTTGTGAATTATTGTGAATTAACCCATAGAAAAGCAAAACAAGGGGAAGTGATATAAAGCTATTTTTTTTTACAGTAGTTACAGTTCAGGACTTACCCTGGCACCCTTCTCTGGGAAACATTGACAGCCTCCGCTGCAGTCTCTTCCTCCACAGGGGCCACTGTGCTTCTTCCCACCCTGTCAGACACAAAACACACAACATGTAGGTTACAGCAGTCTGCAACACAGAGCAAATATACAAAAATCTGTCTGGATTCTGTAGCTGTCCATTTTGTTTTGCATAAACTCAGCAGAGATTGAAGATGTGCGGGCCCTGCTCCTCGGCTGTTTTGCTGGGGGGTCAGTGTGGGGTAAACTGTTGTGGACTGTAGGTGTGACAGGCTGTGTTTGTGTACACTGTGGTTTGTGAATGCAGCTGTTTATGCAGTGCTGCATGAGTGTGGATGATGGTTACAGAGCTGTCTGCACATTTTTGGTCTGGGGTACAAAAAGGATGTTTTGGATGTGGCTTGGATGACTCATGACAAATGTGGAGACATAAAAGATATCCATGAGAATCCTATTCATCAGAGAGGCCACTGACAGGGACAATTTGTCTCTAAATGTCTGCATACCAACCAAACCACCCACCACTACAAGCTGATCTCTGCTAGACATGACAAAAACACACGACCCAAGGGGTCATGACATGATCAAAGCTGGCAGTCTCACTAACAGGGCTTCCCGACCCACAGGTCAGGGGTGTCAGGACCCTAAACCGGCTCAGATAGCCACAGACATTAATGAGACAGAATAGACCCATGAAGAACACTTGTGTCCATGTGGTGTTTGAGTAGGAATCACATGGAAGTCTGAGCTATTGTTCTAAGCAGAGAGTTAAGTTTTAGGCCTAATGAGTTATGCTGAGTTACTGTATGCTGCTTAGTATATTCTATTATGGATTACCATGGAGACTGTTGAATATTACTTAAATTGATGGATTATGCCAGTTTTAATAAGAAAATGAACTTGTATTTATCTACAAAAGTTTGTTTGCACTGATTACAGTGTTGGATGATATACTGGATGAACCAGACCACTGGTTTTAACATGGTGTACAGTATCAGTATTTACAGTATTTCACATGTTAGCACACTGGAGCACAGCTGAAACAACAGCTGCAACATTTCAATACACAGGACCTTTTATAATGTTCCTCAATGCTAGAAGCCCTACAGAGTGCTGTGCAGAGTGTATTAAGGATGCTAACCCTATTAATCATATTTATTAGCATAATTTTATAACACAACAATAAGTCAATAAATAAATACTCTATTGCAAACATAACAAACACTCAAAAATCCTTCTCTACTTCTACTATACACAGTCAAGAAACGTAAGTCCAGAGAGATCAGTTTATGTAGAATAAAAAATGGAGATCACAATGCACTGTGAACGCGCCAGTATTAAAAACACAACATAATACAAATGTTGGTTGTATCACCCAGTTTTACTGACGTGACATTTCTTCCATTTTTTGAAACAAACTGATTAAAACTTGCAAATGCACTGGAAAACTGAGTCGCATTTCTAATCAGATATTGGCTTTTTGGGATAAGGTCTTCTTTCAGCATGCTTAGGAGCAGGATGTAGCATGATTGGAGATGAATGTAATGCATTGCCATGTTCAACGCAAATCATATGTTTTAATTGCATTTTTTTACTATTTCTTACCAAAATCGTATATCTTGACAAATCTTTCTGCACAAACAAAAAATAAGTGCCAGGACACGCCTTGGGTTTCAATGGTGTGAACAGGATACACATGGAAGATGGAAATTCAACATTTGACTGATCCAAATGTTCTTTTAATGTGTCTCTGAGTTAATCACTGACTGTTTAGACCATTCTGAGATGTTTCCATTTTAACGCATGAGTGGAAACAAAGCTTTTCAGTAGTTTGAAATGTTCTGTTTAACATTCCCCCATGGTAACAGAGTGCATAATAATTAACACCACAACAAAATACACTCAAAGTTTCCAAATTTGATTAAATTAGGTGAAAAGGCCTTTCACTATTCTTTGACTTAGCATAATTAAAACTTTTATTATTGATATGTAAAGACGTCAAACAATCCACCAAGGCAAGTTTATCCTATGACGTCAAAACGGTGTCTTCCTCCTACACAGCCATACCATAGCCTTCTCAGGCAGCAAATGCCAAAATGCCCCCCTTCCCCTGTTAAAAATGTCCACTTTATGCCCACAGCAGCGACTAAGTGGCAGATAAAGCCAGAATGAATCTCTGTCTTCACTGTGGCTGCAGATCCCAGCAGTGCTGCTCACAAAGACCACATTGAGATCCTCATCACACACAAAGACTGTCTTTTACCATACAGAAGTCGTCCTTTAATGATCCCCTATCTCCACAACAAAAAGACCCTCTTCGCCTCTCTTATGGAATGCACAAGGCTGCGTTTCTTTGTTAACTATCAGTGGATCTGAGGGGTTCCTTTCAAACTACTGTTTGATATAGCTGAGACATGCTCTGATGGGTTTCATTTATCCTGCATGCGATGATGGTAGACTCCTAATTACATATACATGTTTGCGGAAACATATTATGTACTTATGGCCCAAATTTTGAACAGAATAAAATGCTTTGTTGTTGAACCATGCCTCATCTGCAGGATAAGCCCCTTTATAAGGGGTTAGCAGGTTGAGGAGCTGAGGGTAAAATAGTCATATCTTCCTTGTAAGGATGTTACGGTCACGTCAGGACATTTTTCCACATTGAGGTAGAAGTCCAAAACATGGACAATGGACTGCGTCTTATCCGGCCAGGCACACAAAAGAATGCCTCCCATAAAAGCAAGTACACATCATGGAGCAATGCACCATCAATTCAACTTTACAGTTTACAGGTTGAAAATAGCCAATGACCGCTAAAGCCCAGGACAATAGGACTGTGCTGCAGTATCCTGTTTTCTCCACCCACCATCACAATGAACGTCTCGCTCAAAATCACCTTTACATAGCTACAGAATACCTTCTACACACTAGGCAAAGTCCACAAATGGACTGTCCAACTTTTCTGTACAGTTAACATATGC
This sequence comes from Ostorhinchus angustatus, assembly GCA_029822955.1. Taxonomy (NCBI): domain Eukaryota; kingdom Metazoa; phylum Chordata; class Actinopteri; order Kurtiformes; family Apogonidae; genus Ostorhinchus; species Ostorhinchus angustatus. Next base: position 16,808,102 of record JAPTMW010000015.1, on the reverse strand, counting down.
ACTGAGCTGTCAACTGCATAGTCATTTCTCCCTTCTTTCATATGATAATGCTGACACTTTGTTCTCAAATGTCTAATGGTTTGCACTGGGATACAGCACTTTGTCATTCTGTGGGTCAGAAGCACATGTGTACCTTTTGACCTGTGACCACTTTGACATACTCAGCTAGGCAGGTTGGCAGGAAAGGCTGTATACAATGTGAGTTTGCATTTGTTTTAAAACCTCCAGAGGAAACAGGTTTCACTCTATAGAAACACAGCTTCCCCCTCAACAGCCCTATTAAGCGTCTTATTTGAGCTCAAAAACCCATACAGTGACAGTCAATGAAAATATATCACCTAGTTTCATTTTTTTCAAAAGATACATAAAATATTTCTAAGATTTTGCTTTGAAAACTGACTCTTTCAGAAACAACTCCACTTTGTAATCTATGATGAAAAAAATTAATGCTAACACTGTCCCAGTTTTCAGTGAAGAAGATACAGTTCCACTGAATCTGCATCAGACAACACCACTGGAGACTAGTCTGGAGTCTGTCTGGAAACAGATCCGGACCTCTGATGGATGGTACACATGGAGCTGTGCCTCCAAAAGATGATGGCATAGTGTGGAGGAGCTGATGCAAGGATTATTCGTCCCTGGTGTCTCATGCTGTGCAACTTGCAGTGCAAAATCAGTCCCACTGATATGCTTATAATATTTGAAAGGAGATAACCGATCCTTAATTTCTAACCCAATAACCAATCTGAACAAAAGCCTGCTTCTTTTATTGTGTCTTGACTTAACCTTGCAACAGAACCGCTAATACTTCTTAATACATACATCTTGTGTCTTCTCAAACAAGTTTTCTTTACTTTTCAGACTTAATGGTTTAGTGCAGTTCAGACTGAATCCTTTGTGCTTTCTTTCATTCAGTTGCTAGTGTGCTGCAGACTGGTCTTTAACTAGTTCACTTTAACAGGTGGATTTCTGTCAACCAACCTAGCAAACTCTGGTTGTTTTGGTATAAAAACCGAAAACGTAGCCTTGTAATAATGGTTAAGTTTTGTATATGGGTGCTTCTATGAAACTGGTAGCTGAAAACAGGACATGGGGGCTAAAAATTCAAACCAGATGTAGACTAATGTTATGAAGCAAATATAGAAGCACTTTGGGGCTATTTTAAAAATAAATATTTACTGAGACAAAAGAGAAACTATTTTTCAGATAAAACACATTTTTATATAATTTTTATACAAAAACCTGCATGTCACATGGTAAAAACGACCCAAAAATTATGTGCTACTATTTTTTCGAATATATTTTAATTCTCTCACAGGTACATTTTGGGAATCAAACTAATTATGCAGGGCAGAGTGTTTCCTAAAAATGTATGTTTAACTGGGCAGGTTCCACATGTAATGCTAGTGGACATGATGGGTTACACACGAAACCCTGAATGAGACTGAGATTCATGAAAAACCTGCATGTCTGGATTAGAAAAACCACTGGGATCAACACATTTTACAGTGTCTTTATTTATAGTGGTATATAAGACCATTTACAGCCATGTTTTCAAGATCAAATGCACTTACACTAGGTAGCTTTTCATGTTCCAATTTTGGTCCTATTTTTGACGACAGTGTTTTATTAAAAATGCATTTATTTTGGGATGGCTCAGAGCAAGAATATCATTTTTTTGCATTTCTCTGAGGTCATCATTAGGTGCATCCTGGGGGGAAATATGTCTAAATCTCTCTTTTATTATTGGGTCTAAAAAAGCTGGCAAAGTCCAGGTACCAAAATGAACCCAGTGTCATAGAAGCACACATATATCTACTCTAAAAGATAACCCATAATTACACCAGACCAAACACTGGACTGAGCAGTCAACAATATTCTCCAGAGACTCATATATCCAGACCACCTTGCACCACTGCAGGGTAGACTTTATCATAAATCTGACACCAATGTAAAAATACAGCTAAAGAGGACCAAGTCCCAGTCCCACCACTGAGACACTGAACGCTTTACCAGATTCAAAGTTTCATCTGTGAGCAGTGGGGACACTCAATGAGCCACAGAAGACACTATTCATTCTGCTGAGAGTTCACTTCCTCTATAAATGTACAGATGAGATGATGTCAAGTGCTGCAGTCTGATAGTTTTGTACCCATATAAGAGTGTAAATGTATTGCTTTACCTTTGTTATAAGAAGTGTCAGACAACAACGTACATGATATAAAGCAATGACTGTGAACTAGGGCTATCCTTCTACTTTGACTTCCTGTTTACAGTGGACATTTCTGGCGTTGATCACGTTTTATGTCCTGTGAACTACCTTTGGTGGTCTGGGGAATCCACTGTAGTTTTCTGCTCTACTTCAACCTTGTATTCACATGCATAGATGTAAACATAGTTTCCACAAAACCACCCACACCTCGTCATAAATTGTATAAATTAAGCTGTGCATTGATGTATCACTGTCAGACCACACAAGCATGCAAAAAGGAAATATGTATAGACCTCAAATATGGACTCAGCCTGTTTCTATTTGGTTATATGTGGACATGAAATAAATCCTGATGCTTTTACATTGTGTCTGTTTTCCAGGGTAACTTAAAATAGGAGAATGATGGAGTCAGTTTTTCATTTAGGTTCCAGTGGTCAGATTGTCTTTCTTAATGAGGAATGTTGTTTTTGTTGCTTCTTTGTTCTTTATGGCTGCACTGGTGTTTCACCTGAACGTCCACTGATGCTTTTATTACACTTTGGGTCAACGCTGGGTCAACAGCACACTTTCTCCAGCTCAGTTTCACTCTCTTTATCTCCCTCCTGCTGGTATGCAAACACTCATTTGACACCTAAATGCTATTATTAATGTTTCTTAAAATTGCTTTTGTATAAGAATGTTGCTTTTTTGAACCTGCAGTCCTCGCGTGTGTCATTGGGGGAAAAAATCCATTAATAGCTCTCAGCATATTGTAATCAGTCCGTCCTATTAAATGTGACATGTTATTGGACTGCAGGAAATCAATGTTGTTCCCAGAGGTTTTGGCTGCTCAGGTGCTTTTGGGCAGTTTTCAGACACATGATTGATAGTTGCTATTGTTAATCACTGTTCACATGTACTCAGACGTCATTCTATCCCATAACTTGACATGAAGGCCACCTTTATACAATGTTAGGTCATCGATGTGGTGTTTTTATTTGGACTCAGAGGAGAGAGCTGCAGAGGGATCATCAAATTCTGGTGGTTTTTTTACATTATTTTGACGCCTGCAGCTTTATGATAAATGCAAGCCAAGAGACTATAATTGTATTTATACTTCTAATTTAGAGCAGGAAGTGGAGTGAAACTTTAAAGTCTCCAAGGGGCAGTTTGTCTGATTAAAGCTGGACACACACTTTAACTGTCAGGCCAGTTATGTGTTATAAACACGATGAGTAATGAGGCCCGGTCAGACTGTGTTCAGTGAATACTTACAGTCATTAGATAAAATGATGTAGCGCGTTCTGTGTATAGAATCCAGTCTTCAGTATTTAGACTGAGGCGTTGCCAATCATTCTGACAATGTTGCTTTAAAACACGTTTAATAAAACTGAAGATGAAGAAGTCGAGCTACTATTGTGGAGGCTGATAAATAAAGAATGATACTTTTTAGATGCATCCTCACACAAGATTGGTCAGTCACTGATACTTTTTAAATGTTTTTTTTTTTTTTTTTTTTTAAACTTTATTTAGTTACTGTTACTTTTAAAGGTTAATGGTAAAGATTAACTGATTTTTTTTTTATTTTGTAGGGAAATTCAGTCTCTAATGCAAACACAGTACCTCGCATTTGCAGTTAGCATTAGCACATAGCACACGTTAGAAGGAGTGAGCTGCCGTTGAAGCGTCCAACTCCAGATCTTCCTCAGTACGATGAACAAGGGCATCAATTTTTATTACCCTGCCCCCTGAAGGGAGAGGAGAGGGTATTGTTACCTCCGCCAAGGAGGTTATGTTTTTACCTGCGTTTATCTGTCTGTCTGTCTGTCTGTCTGTTAGCAACATTACGCAAAAAGTTATGGATGGATTTCGATGAAACTTTCACAGCATGTTGGAAATGTCACACGGAACAATCGATTAGATTTTGGAAATGATCCAGAAGAAATCCTGGATTCTGGATCACTTTAAAATTTTCGTTAACATTGCGGTAAATGGAGGAAGGGGACCGGTCAGGTTGGCGGAGGTCTGCGCTCTCCAAGTGCTTTTCTACTTTTTGGTCGATTTGTTTGTTTGTATGTTTGTTAGCAACTTTACGCAAAAACCACTGGACCAATTTCCATGAAATTTTCAAGAAAGGCGCGAGGTGGTCCAGAATAGATCCCATTACATTTTGGTGAATGTAGGTCAAGGTCAAGGTCACCAAAATGTGTTTTTGCTATGATAAGAGATAGGGCAGATCAGGTAAAACATTTGAGAGGGGCGGGGTTTGTTGTGCCTGGCACCACTTGTTTTTATTGATTTTATTACTTTTAACTATTTAATTGTTTTGTTTTATTTAGAGCATTGTTATAGTTCTATGTATTTATTTATTGTTTTTAGTAGTTCTTTTAATTTTTTTTTATTGTTTTTATGATGTGCAGCACTTTGGAAATGTTCTTTTTGTTTAAATGTGCCATAGAAATAAAGTGGATTGGAACAGGAGAATTAACTTATATGTACCTAACGTAGGACACCAGAGGAAACCTAGAACGGGTACACTCAACACAAATCTTTCAAAGTTCTCACACCACAGGTACATTTTAGGATTGTAATATGTGATGTTAGAGACAGAAAGGTGAGGTGATAGTTGGACACTGAACATTCAATTAATCTTCAACCTTGAGCCCATTTGTTGTACTTTTATAATGTGCTCATCACACCATGTTTTGTCCAAAACGATGGCCAATGGTTAATGAAAACCTTGACATGATTAGCCCAAACTGAAAATATAACCTCACATTCAAAATAACTCCCGGTGAAACTCCCTCATAATAAACCACCATTCAGGCATGTGGGTGGTTGATTTGTGTGTTTGTCTGCGGTCAAAGTGAGTCACTGTGGTTTGGTCTTCTCATCTGCCGTATAAAGAAGGTTTACCACCAGACATAACCACTTCCTAACACTTCCTTTAATAGTCAGACATCCAAAATCAACAGAGAATCGCAGGCACAAGGACAGGATGATGACAAGACTAAAGCATGAGACAAATGTAGACAAAACCAGTGGGAGTCAAATTATAAATACATATGCACGGGGACTGTGCCAATTTTGGAGAAGAAAAACTAATAAGTCGGTAACACCCAGAAACCAAGAAAACAGAAGGATCATGGGAGAATTTATAGTACTTTAGATCAATCGACAACCTACATAAATATAACATAGTAGAAACATAAAGCATAAACCCCAGGTGGCTTTTACAAAATCTGTGAAGAAGAAGACAAGTTGAATATACAGTTAAGGTCAGAAGTTTACTACGGTAAAGGCAAATCTGTACATTTTAATTCCATACATATTACGTCTGCATGAAAGTTATTTTGACAATGTGAAAATATCGACAACTTTCTGGTACATTCCCAAAGGTCAAAAGTTGGAACTGAGTGGAGTTTTATTACATTTAGTTAATGTGCGTATGAACTTCTGACCTAAACTGTACGGTATTTTTTTTTAATTACTGCAGACTAGCAGGAAATGTGTATAATAGAAAGATCTTTGATGGAGAAAATGTACCGTGCAACCTCTAACTCATCAAATTAAAAGTACACATGGAAATTAGAAAAAGACCAAGATGTCAAAACAGCTGTACATTCGACTTTTTTCTAAAGTAAAAACTCCAATGATCCTCGATGATTAAAAGCATAAAACATTACAACACTGGGAACTTTAAGGAAAGCGGAGTTTCCTATTTCCATCTAAATTATTTCTCATGAAGCAGCCATTTTCTCGTCTTACTTCCCCCAACTCGCTACAATTATAGTATAATGTTTCTGTGTTGCCGTTGTTTGGACGTTCAGTCATTCGCAGATCAGCCTTGATGTCAAATACTGATGGAAATCACTCTGAACCTGAGGTGAAAGACATGACATGCTACTTCTGTGAGATGGTCTCTCAGTTTTCACACATGAAACGACACAGTGGAGCGTAAACAGTGTTTAAGTGAGACCCCACTGTGTCCGAGGGATCAGATGAACAGAGATCATAAAGTATCACGGGTCAGGAGGAGCGTTTGATGTGAGACTGGTGGTGACATGGTTTAGGTCATCCGTTAGGGACGACAACACACACAAACTGAAGGGAAAGACGTTAAATATAATTGTTGTGATAGTGGTCATGACACATTTAATGAGTGCTAGAGTCAGTAACCGAACCCCACTACAAGGGACGCTGTTGCCCTAAGTGGATGATGTGTGGGCTGTTTTTCAGAAGTTGATGCTCATCTTTAATAAAGGGTCTGACCTTGGTCTGGAAGAATGTCTGCTCTTTAGTTTAGAGGGTTTTCATTCCATTCTACAACCGCTATTCTGTTCAAGTGTCTCTTCAAGGAAGAAGCTACTGCCAAAAAAGCTTCATAGACATGATAAAACTAACTTAAAGACTCTAAATCTTTGCTACTTTAAATCTCAAATAGTGGAAGAAAAATAAAATCTTGAGTCGAAATGAGACCTTACTTGGAAGCAAAAGCAAGAAATGGCACCAACGACTGTATTTAATCTACACATTCAGGTATGGAAAGTTCCCTGGTTCCAAATGTACAATAAATACATTGTGAAAGTCCATAATGTTTGTCAGAGGGTGCACATGTTTTCAGTCTTTCTCAAAAGCTTCATATAGAACAGCTGGAGAGAGCGACTTCACCAAATTCAAGTCAGGAGAGTTGTTTAGTTGTTGAAGACATTTCGTTGGATTGTGTTTTTTATTATTTGATTGATCTGTTCCAGAGTGATGGGTGAGAGGAGAGGCAGATGAGGCGATTACCCATCATGCCTAGTGCCTGCAGTACAAGCCTGTGGGGGCAGTGTTATGTCCTGGGGTTGGTTCAGTTGGTCAGGTCGAAATTCAGCAACATGATGTGTTCAAAAAATGATGGAAATAAATGTTGTGACATTGTGTATGCTTACAGAAACAATTCTACAGTGAATGTGTGCCATCAAACCTAAAGATCGAATATCAGAGCATGGGACTTTTTTTTGGCCAGGCTGCATATGTTTTTAAGATACAAGTAAAACGTAGATTCTTTACTGCAAAAAGGGAAACATTTGGAAGTGCTTTTACTGTGAATGCAAGGAAAATAAACCCTAAAGACAAAATACAAAGGTACATGGAACAAAATGATCACAATATATCAAGGTTATGATGATTATAGGTACATTGTGCTTCAGCTTTCTTTAACCCATAAAGACCCAAACAACCACCAATGACCAAAACCATCTACTGATCTAAAATGATTCATCCCTATTCATCTACTAATCCTATCAATACATATAAATAATTGGTGTAAAATACAATTCGTCATATTTTCATGGTCTTCAGATATGACCCATTTGGACATTCAGAGGCTCCGTAGTAAATGTGGAAACACCGTCATCTTCTACAACACTGATTCACCAGTAAAACCCATGGAGTTTGATAAATAAGCGCTTTGGGTGCCTTGAAAAGTGCTATAGAAATCTAATCCATTATTATTATTATTATTATTATTATTATTAAATAAAATTGGACGGAGACTTTGTCTTCATTTAATGATAGATTTGACAGCAAAAGTCGCTTATTCTTCAGTTTTCTCTGTTTTGATATAATAACTCTCAACTTTAATCTGAGCTTTTCTGAGCATCTACATGATCAGTGAATTAAATATAAGAACATGCCTGATGTTCAGTGAAAAAATGCAAAATACAAAGGTAAATGTCAAAATAAATTGGGATAAATCTCTTAAGAAAGGTTAATTATAGAGAAAAGTTACCAAAAATACCACTGGGTCTTTATGGGTTAAGACAATAAATAAATAAATAAATAAATAAATATATTTGCATTATCTAAGTATTGGACTTTTCTATGTAATTGTAAAAATGCTTTGACAAGTTTGACTCTTCTAGTGTGTGTACGTGTGTGTGCATTACCCTACGTATCAGACCATCTGTCATGGTTATGATTTAAGAAGCCAACAGCTGCCCTTTTTCACGCTAATGATGTACATGTTGAGGAGAAAGTACAAACTCGTTGAATTAGAAACACCTGGCCGCTTTCAACACGGCGTGCTGAGATGGGTTACTGTATGAGCACGACACATCTGTGATGGAGCGTACTGTGTGATAGGGCTTGATGCATATCTGCACAATACGTCAATGTCAGAGTGGGAGCGATTCTAATGGGTGTGTTTCATACTCTGTTTGCCAGCTGAGAATCATCTCAATACAAGTACGCAAAATAAAACACATGTGAATTGGAAGGTGATAAAAATATTTGGGAAATTCTGGTCATAGTAAACGTTTTTTTTCCTACATATAATACAGATATGATAAAATATGATTACAGTGTTTTTGTGTGTCAGTTGATAATGCTGCTAGTTTGAAGAGTGCATAGTAATTAGGGTTGAACATATATGTCTGCCATTTGGAAGTATGGACTTCTCTGCTTAGGTTAGTATCCCCATGACCCAGACCTGAACATG